>JAJOZX010000325.1:902500-917500 GCA_023014485.1 Bathynomus jamesi | reverse complement strand
CATTTTTCTCGGAAATACCAAAGCTGACAATTACAGGGAGCTGGTGGAAAACCTGCTGTTGTCCTATCAAAAAATGAGCTGCAATATGTTTTTAAAGATACATTTCCTCTATTCGCACCTGGAATTTTTTCCGGCCAATTGCGGAGCAGTCAGCGATGAACATGCTGAACATTTCCACCAGGATATCTCAGCGATAGAGAAACGCTACCAGGGGAAATGGAGTTCATCATTGCTAGCAGACTACTGCTGGACTCTAACAAGAGATGCTCCATAAGTTGAATACAAGAGACAAGCAAAGAAGCGACGGGTTGAATCAATATAAGTGACTACATTATACAGGTATGTTACAAATATATGGTATACATATACGCAAAATGTGTAACTTAAATTTTCTTGGAAACTGTAGCCAATCGACTGTTTTATGGTCATATTCGTTTTCAGTACCCCAAACACCATAATACGAAACACATTTTATCTCCGAAGCACAAACTTTTTCAAAATTTGTAGAATAGTGTCACCGGGGCCGGATTCCATATATCCCATACAACTAAAAGAATTAAAAGATAGCGTTGTTGTGCCGCTAACAAAGATTTTTAATGCGTCTATTTCTGAGGGGTGCGTACCAGATAATTTCAAGTTAGCAAACGTAACACCTATCTTTAAGAAAGGCGATAAAGGTGCGGCGGGAAATTATAGGCCAATCAGTTTAACGTCTGTTGTAAGTAAGCTACTGGAATCAATAATTAGGGATCGTACAGTCGAACACTTAGAATTGCATAACTTAGTTAGAAATACGCAGCAAGTTTTAGGCGAAACACATCTGGCTTAACTAATCTTTTAGAATTTTTTCAAAGCGTGGTTCACGTTGATGTAGTGTATTTAGATTTTCAAAAAGCGTTTGACACCGTACCGCACAAAAGACTCATTGAAGAAACTAAGGCTCATGGAATCAGGGGTGTAGTAATAAATTGGATAGAAGAGTGGTTGGCGAGGCAGGAAACAGAGGGTGGTCGTTGATGGAGCGGAGTCGTATTGGGCTAATGTAGCGAGTGGCGTTCCTCAGGGTTCTGTATTGGGTCCCTTGCTTTTTCTTATATATATTAACGATTTAGATGTCGGCCTAGTCAGTACAGTTTCAGAGTTTGCGGATGACACGAAGCTGAGTGGTAGGGCGATTAATGACGAAGATAGAGGTAAAATCCATGAAGATCTAGAAAAAATCGTTGATTGGTCAGTCACATGGCAAATGAGATTTAAAAATTTTACATATAGGTTCGCGTAACGGTAATTTTGCGTATAGTATATCAGGGAAGGAGTGAACAAGCGTCGAGCAGAAAGAGTTATAGTCAATGGTGATTTAAAAGTAGCGAAACAAAGTACAGCAGCGGTCAATAAAGCGAACAAAGTGTTAGGTTTTATAACTCGGAATTTTGAGTACAAACCACGCGATATTATTAGTTAGATCACATTTGGAGTATGCGATCCAATTTTGGAATCCGCATATGCGAAAAGATATAGACAAACTCGAAAAAGTTCAAAGACGAGCAACTAAGATGATTCAGTTGCTTAGGTCAAAGTCGTACGAGAATAGGCTTAAGGAGTTAAAATTGACTACACTCGAGACTAGAAGGCGAAGAGGTGATCTAATCCAGGTTTTCAAAATTATGAATGGGTTCGATAACGAAGAGATAGCTTTTTCGAAATATCTCAGTATAATAGGACTAGAAATAACGGGTGTAAGATGACAGGGAGAAGGTTCGAGACAACAGTTGTCAAAAACTATTTTACGCATAGAATAGTAAATAGCTGGAATAGTTTCCCGGTAGAAGTAATTAGTAGCACGTCTATAAACATGTTTAAAAATCGATTAGCTGCATATGATGATAGATTGGGTATAGTTTAAGGTAGTAGAATTAAGGCTTTGTGGTCCGGAACCCACGTAAAATTGTAGGTCCCCTCCGCCTTAACCTATCCTCGTACGACTTTGACCTAAGCGACGGAATCATCTTAGTTGCTCGTCTTTGAACTCTTTCGAGTTTGTCTATATCTTTTCGCATATGCGGATTCCAAAATTGGATCGCGTACTCCAAATGGGGTCTAACTAATGACTTATAAAGAGGAACTATAATATCGCGCGATTTGTACTCAAAATTCCGAGCTATAAAACCTAACACTTTGTTCGCTTTATTGACAGCTGCTGTAATTTGTTTCACTACTTTTAAATCACCAGTGACTATAACTCCTAAATCCTTTTCCTGCTCTACGCTTGTTAACTCCTTCCCTGACATACTATACGCAAACTTACCGTTACGCGAACCTATATGTAAAATTTTGCACTTATCGACGTTAAATCTCATTTACCATGTGACTGACCAATCAACGATTTTATTCAGATCTTCTTGAATTTTACCTCTATCTTCGTCATTAATCGCATTACCACCCAGCTTCGTGTCATCCGCAAACTTTGAAACTGTACTGACAAGGCCGACATCTAAATCGTTAATATATATGAGAAAAAGCAAGGGGCCCAATACAGAACCCTGAGGAATGCCAGTCGTTACATTATCCCAATACGACTCCGCTCCATCAACGACCACCCTCTGTTTCCTACCTTCCAACCACTCTTCTATCCAATTTACCAATTTATTACTACACCCCTGATTCAATGAGCCTTAGTTTTTTTCAATGAGTCTTTTGTGCGGTACGGTGTCAAACGCTTTTTGAAAATCTAAATGCAGTACATCAACCGCCCGATGACTATCGTAAACGTGAACCACGCTTTGAAAAGATTCTAAAAGATTAGTTACGCAAGATGTTTCGCCTAAAACCGTGCTGCCTATTTCTAACTAAGTTATGCAATTCTAAGTGTTCGACTATACGATCCCTAATTACTGATTTCAGTAGCTTACCTACAACAGACGTTAAACTGATTGGCCTATAACTTCCCGCCGCACCTTTATCGCCTTTCTTAAAGGTAGGTGTTACGTTTGTTAACTTGAAATTATCTGGTACGCACCCCTGAGAAATAAACGCATTACATATCGTTGTTAGCGGCACAACAATGCTATCTTTTAATTCTTTTAGTTGTAGGGGATATATGCAATCCGGTCCTGGTGATTTACGCATTTTCATTTTATCAATATAACGCATTACCTCCCCTTCACTAACCATAATATTATCCAAAATATTACCTTTATCAAAAGGTATTGTGTCTATGACCGTAGGGATATTCGTTACATCTTCTACAGTAAAAACTAACGTAAAAAATTCGTTTAACAAGGTAGCCATTTCCTTGTTTTCAGAAACTAGCTCTCCGTTACCATTTTTCAACGGCCCCAAGACACTTTTTACTGGATTTCTATTGTTGACGTATTGAAAGAATCGCTTGGGATTTTCTTTACCGTCACGAGCTATGAAGATATTGTCTTTATCGCACTTATGTAGCCTATAAGCCATATCCCTACTCTTTATAATGTCTCCTACTCTAGAAGTAAACCACAAGGGCTTGTTGTTTACTTTCGCACGCTTAATTTTATACGGTACACATTCCTCATTTATAGTCCTAAATACTCTTTCAAACGGTTCCCACATTAGTTTTGCGTTGGAGATCCCCATTACGTTTTCCCAATTGACGTGTGACAATTTATTTCGAAATTTACAAAAGTCTGCATGCTGGAAGTTAGGAATTTTAGTCGAGTTAGCTGGTTTCGAGTGACTTCCTGAGATGACAAACTCTACCATATTGTGATCGCTATTGCTTAACGGTTCTATTACTTGAAGATCAGTGATTAGCCTATCATCCGTAGTTATTACTAAATCTAAAATACTGTCCAACCTCGTAGGCTTCCCAACCGTTTGAATAAGAAAGCTATCCTCGAGAAAATTAACTAAACGATTACCTTCCGCGTCTCCCTGAACTGTATCGTAATTCACGTTGGCAGGCAAAATGCACTCCTTCCTGTTGGCAGAGACTTTAGGTTATTGTTGATATAGGTCGCCTTGCTGTAGAAATCGCTACGTTGGATAATTCGAGGAAGTATACCTGTTAAAACAATCTTATTCGTTTTTTCCTTTAGTCGCTCTAGTAAGTCCCTGTACCTAGCCAGAAGTTCTTCCGATCTAGAATTTAAAACGTTGTTAGTACCGACATGAATAACATACGTTGTGTACTCACAGGTACCGTCTGTAAAATGGTCAACACTATTAGTTATATCCTCCACCCTTGCACCAGGGTAGCAGTAACGGCGCCTACGACGAGGGTTTCTTCCACAGAATTCCTCGAGCTGCCCTCGAACAATGGAATCGCCAACGAGTCGTATTTCCGGTTCATCACCATCTTCGAAACCTAAAACAGAAAACTTATTGTTTGTTATTACTGGTAGACAAGTCTTAGGTTTCCTCAATGGGGCTCCATTACGCACTCGAACGAAGGGTTGGGAACTAGGGGAAGCGAGAGGGTTATTAGTACTATTTATATTATTAGTAGAAACTGAGGCAGGAGGGGTCGTAACTGGAGTCTCAAGGGATTCTATTTTTGCCGTCAGGAGCATCACGCTTTCTTCAAACCTCACTCTGGCCTCCCTCTCACGTTCTAACTCGTTCTTCAGGACTTCCATGCTTAAGCACCACCTGCAAACTAACTGTTCATTATTATTAACCATTGTTAATGCGTAAGCGGCAAATTTCCCTTCACAGCAACTGCAAGTACTTGACGGGGGTGCCATGCTCTTAATTAGTTAAAACACAAAAAACAAAAAACGAGCGTTTGGAAATTAATACATTACAACGTAGGTCTACCGTGTGCTTATTGCGCCGTCACCTGCGGAAACCCACAAAAATGTTCCTGAAACGCAGAAACATGTTCTTGTAACACAATTTATACCAAATGAATATATAATTAAGCTCCTGACGAAAGCTCTGTAAATGAAAAAGTATTACTAAAACTTATCTGTCCGCTATTCGACCACCTGTTTTCTTTCCGTTTTTCCTTTTTCGCACGGTGGGTGACCACACTCTACTTGATCCCCTGAAGGAAAGGAAAATGAACCTCATGAAAGCACTTTTTCTGATAGATTTGAAAAACAAAAAAGGCAAACAAAGGAATTTCAACTTTATGAAACCTCGGTTAGTAAGAGATTCGGGAAACAAACAAGGCAAACCACGTGCACTAGCCTTGGTTTAATTAAATAATATAGTAATGAATAAAGTCACTAAATGAAATATATTCGTTAATGAATGATTAGTAACACGAAGTAATTTAGTAGAATGCACCAAACACTATTTAAAAAAAAAACCCACTTCAACGAAAACCACTTATTCAAATGGTAATAACACTGGGCACTCGATAAAACACGTCTGTTCACAAGGAAAGACTGATCACAACTTGATATACAGTATGTATATATATATATATATATATATATATATATATATATATATATATATATATATATATTAGGGCGGCTCGTTTCTACACTTTTTCGATATTTGATTGGGGGTAGTGCGGAAAAGTTGCGATTTGGAGAGAAAATAAAGTGGTAAAATTTTTTTGATCTACGTCAATACCTTCCGGTGGCAGCGAGTCCTTAAAAATCGAAAAATAGGTCTAAAAACACCTAAAATACGATATTTGAAAAAAATATTCATAATTATATTTGTGAGTATTTTTGAACGGGGTAGATTGGAAAATGGTTTTAAAGACTTACAAAATAAACAATAAAAATTTCAGCACAATCTGTTAATAACTTCCGGTGGCGTCTTAGCCGTTAAAATATCCAAAATATTGATTTAAAGCAAGTTTTATCAAGATGTTATACAAATGTTAATTCCGGTATATTTCTGTGCAAACAACCCTGAGAACACTATTATAGGCTTGAATAAATTAATAGCAGTCATTGAACAATGAACATTATATAAAATGCACACTGTGCATTGCACACTGCACACTGCTACATCCCCCGTTCCCTACCCTATATAAGCTGGGAAAGGAAGCGACGTTGTCAGTTGTTGTGTGTCACGTGTGGCGAGAGGTTGTGTTATAACTTGTTCATCAACCGTGGTATATCACCATTTACCCGCAGTTAGTTGGTAAATATCGTAAATAGATTTATAATGTCTGAAAAGAAACCTTCAAAAGTAACCAGAACGTTAGCAAAATGCCATAGCATCGGTCAACCAGCAGATTTTGTTAATAATGTTCTACCTACTTATGGAGATGTGCTAAGAGCTTATCTCTGGCACCGGAACAACAGAAAAACGACAGGCCAAGATCCTCCATTCCAGATTATTGCCAATGACATCATTTCCAAACTTCAAGATATGGCTCACAGCTTCAATCCCAACTTTATCAAGGAAAAGAATACATGATATGCTCAAAAACTATCATAAAAAGTACAAGACCTTACTTAAAACAGGTAAACTAAAAAGGAATTTTGAAAGTGTACGCTGATCTTCTAAAAATGTTCTTTCATTTGGGGGCACTTTTTTTTCTTTACAGCAAAAACAAGAATTCCAATTACCACATTTACAAGAAGCAATATCAAATAGTTGTTCCGAATGTTCCTGAAATGACTTCAATTTACTTTTGTAACTTTCAGAATTCCTTTTTAGTTTACCTGTTTTAAGTAAGGTCTTGTACTTATTATGATAGTTTTTGAGCATATCATGTATTCTTTTCCTTGATAAAGTTGGGATTGAAGCTGTGAGCCATATCTCTTGAAGTTTGGAAATGATGTCATTGGCAATAATCTGGAATGGAGGATCTTGGCCTGTCGTTTTTCTGTTGTTCCGGTGCCAGAGATAAGCTCTTAGCACATCTCCATAAGTAGGTAGAACATTATTAACAAAATCTGCTGGTTGACCGATGCTATGGCATTTTGCTAACGTTCTGGTTACTTTTGAAGGTTTCTTTTCAGACATTATAAATCTATTTACGATATTTACCAACTAACTGCGGGTAAATGGTGATATACCACGGTTGATGAACAAGTTATAACACAACCTCTCGCCACACGTGACACACAACAACTGACAACGTCGCTTCCTTTCCCAGCTTATATAGGGTAGGGAACGGGGGATGTAGCAGTGTGCAGTGTGCAATGCACAGTGTGCATTTTATATAATGTTCATTGTTCAATGACTGCTATTAATTTATTCAAGCCTATAATAGTGTTCTCAGGGTTGTTTGCACAGAAATATACCGGAATTAACATTTGTATAACATCTTGTTAAAACTTGCTTTAAATCAATATTTTGGATATTTTAACGGCTAAGACACCACCGGAAGTTATTAACAGATTGTGCTGAAATTTTTATTGTTTATTTTGTAAGTCTTTAAAACCATTTTCCAATCTACCCCGTTCAAAAATACTCACAAATATAATTATGTTTCATAACATGTGGGACGCACTTTCAGGATGGATTCAGGACCTGAAAACAATGAAAAAATCTATATAAATATATGCCCAAAATCGCTTTGTTTCCGAGTTACAGCCTGTTATGTGTTCCAGCAAGTATCCGCCTTACCCCTAAAGGAATTGCTTAAAATGACCGCCTTGCGCTTGAAATACACGCCTGAACACTCCTCGTCATAGACTGCCTGACGCGTTCAAACATTCCAGGTATTGCTTTGATTTTCTGGCATCCTTGTTCTACACGTTGCCCAAGCATTTCAACGTTGTCAATGGTTGTCACGTAAACGATGGATTTCAGATGACCCCACAGGTAAAAATCGAGTGCATTCAGGTCCGAGGAGCGAGCAGGCCACGCAATGGGTCCTCCACGGCCTATCCATTTATCAGGGAAATGCTCATCCAAATAGTCTCTGGCTACTCAACTAAAATGAGGCAGAGCGCCGTCATGCATAAACCACATACGACGTCGGACACCAAGAGGAACTTCCTCTAGTAAGTCGCTTAAATCATTCTTTAAAAAATTGGAATAGGATTCTCCTGTTAATCTTCCAGGCAAAACAAAAGGACCGATTAAGTTGTCGGCAATAAGTCCTGCCCATACATTGATAGTAAATTGTTGTTGGTGCCTTGACTGGATGATGGCATGCGGATTCTCTTCGGCCCAGTGATGAGTGTTGTGAAAATTGGTCTCGCCATTTCTTGTGAAGGCAGCCTCAACAGAAAACAACACGTAGGATAGAAAAAGAGGGTCGCGAGTACACTGTTGAAGGAACCAAACCAAGTACAAAAAGCCTCTCGTGGTGGGAAATCAGCTTCAGTAAGGCCTTGTACTCTGTGAATGTGATATGGGTAAAGCTGTTGTTCCCGCAAAATTCTCCACACAGTTGTGTATCTTACACCCTTTGCTGTTGCTATCCTTCGGGTGCTGACACCATGATGTTCCTCCACGCGATTCAGGATCCACTCCTCCAACTCAACAGTTCCGACGCTTATTAGTCTACCACCATCTGAAACTCGCTTGTTGAATAATCCTGTATCACCAAGACGCTCGTCTATTCTCTGAAAGGTCTTCTTATCTGGCAGACGGCGATTCGGAAACCTTTCCGCATACAGACGTCTTTCGAGGACGCATTACACTCGTCAAGTCCATACATGAGATGCGTGTCTGCCATTTCTCCATTTGAATAAGCCTCCATTCTCACTTCAAATGCACACTATCATTGAATAGCACAAAAATTTGTAAGGTTTTTTTTTTCACTGGACTGCACTTATTCACGGTAAGAAGTTACGAATATGAACTGTGAAACACCACGATGCACCTGTAACTCGGAAACAGCGATTTCGGGCCAATGTTTATATAAACCTTTTTCATTGTTTTCAGGTCCTGAATCCATCCTGAAAGTGCGTCCCATATGTTATGAAACACTCTGTGTATATATATATATATATTCCCTATATATATATATATATATATATATATATATATATATATATGGGAATGAACTCAGAATGGTTGCCTGAGGTTTTTTATGATACACACAGATCGTGCATAGAACAAGGAACTCTTCTAGGATAATTAAATCCACTATAGTCCGAATAAGCAATAGTAAATGACATATACCATAGTTTTTCTTTTTCACGATCCTAGCCCGACGTGGGCAACGGGTCACTCGCAAAGAGGTCCCAAAAATATAGCTTCCCTCACCAGCTATCTGCAAAGCAGATAGAATCCAGCTTTGGGACAGGATCTAGGACTTAAAACAGCCTAGCCCAGCTACATTTAGAACCTCAGTATAAGCAAAAGACTCCCTACCTTCACGTCAGATTGAATACATCAAAGAACAAGGGGTAACTATTATATTTTTAGCCAAAAACCAAAACTTAAACCTCAACTGGCAGAATTGAGCGTCCACTTTTCAAGGCACATAACATGTACGTTTCAAGATGGGAATGAACTCAGAATGGTTCCCTGAGGTTTTTTATGATACATACAGACCGTGCATGGAACAAGGAACTCTTGAAACGGACATGTTATGTGCCTTGAAAAATGGATGTTCAATTCTGCCAGTTGAGGTTTAAGTTTTGGTTTTTGGCTAAAAATATAATAGTTACCCCATTTTCGTTGATGTATTCAATCTGACGTGAAGGCAGCGAGTCTTTTGCTTATATTGAGGTTCTAAATGTAGCTGGGCTAGGCTGCCTTAAACCCTAGATCCTGTCCCAAAGCTGGATCCTATCTGCTTTGCAGATAGCTGGTGAGGGAAGCTATATTTTTGGGACCTCTTTGCGAGTGACCCGTTGCCCACGTCGCGCTAGCATCGTGAAGAAGAAAAACTATAGTATTTATCATTTACTATTACTTATTCGGACTATAGTGGATTTAATTATCCTTGAAGAGTTCTTTGTTCAATGCACGGTCTGTGTGTATCATATATATATATATATAATATATTATATATATATATATATATAGAGAGAGAGAGAGAGAGGAGAGAGAGAGAGAGAGAGAGAGAGAGAGAGAGAATGTGTGTATTTTCAAAGACTTGTTCTTGCCCGGGAAACGTGTTTCGAGGATAACATGAATAAAGGTTGAATATTATTTCTGTAAGTTTGAGGAAGTAAACGAAGACTTTCTATATCTGTTCCTCAAAGTAAAAGAAAACTACAATACTACGAACTAACAAGGACCCTAATATCCACTCTAGTTTAGCCCGAGAAAACAGAAATTTGGTGAGAGGGACGTGGATATCTCTGAAGAAACTTTTTGGCCAGAACAAAATCCCCAAGAAATTTACAATACTTAGTAAGGGGTTCCAAAAAACCTTACCCCCCCCCATTTTCAGATTACATGTTTACTTATATCGAAATAGTTTTAGTGATTATAAAAATATATAAAATTCTTTATTTATTGCAGGTATTAAAATTACTCTAGCTGATAAAGTGATAATATAATGGCTTCTCAATTAATTGGTTGTTCGGAGAGGCAACGTGTGATAGATCGCATACGAGCAATAACATTTCGGGAAGCTCGTGATGCTGGAGCCACCTTTATAACACGCTCATGGGTTGCCAAAAAGTTGCGAAGAAGTAAGGACTTCGTCAAAAGAAATTGGAATAAAACTTTGGATGAATGTGAAATGGATACAACCAAATCTGGGCGCCCAAATTTGCCACTCTCTCAGGAAACAAAGGACATCATTGAAAACGGTACGCGTAAGCGGAAAAACAGCTGTGCTAAATTTTATAGAGAGATCGAAGTGTTGAGAGGAAAGATCGTTAGTGGTGAGATCATTCGACTGTACCGCCATAGGCAAGGTTTAAAGCCTTGGCATGAACTTCCAAAGCCAAGAAAAACTCAACTTAACATCGATGACAGAATGTGGTTTGCCCATTATCTTGAAGATTGGGATGTGGATGATTTCATGCATTTAGCTGTCTCCGATGAATTTTTTGTTTACGTAACACGTCGGCCTAACTACCAAAATGATCGAGTGTGGGCCACAACACCAGATGAAATCGATGACAATGAACATTATCGCGAATTATTAAAAAGTCCAGACTGTGTTGGTATGTTGGTATGTTTGTTTTGTTCACTGCAAAGAAGCTCATGTGGGTGCTGAAGCCAAATGGTCAGAGTTGGGATGGACAGTATTTTCGTGATATTATTCTATCCCAGCATGTCATTCCTTTTCTAAGAAACCCAAACAATGTTATGGATGTCGATCAGGTCACACTTCTGCACGATAAGGCCCCCTGCTTTAAGGCATTAGCCACTCAACAGTTGTTGCGGAACCATGAGATCGATTTCTTTGGAAATGAAGAATGGCCAGGAAATTCTCCTGACCTGAGCATCTGTGAACACATTGGATCAGTTATAAAGGACAAGGTTGAATGTCTCTTGTTTCAAGAACCTGCAGCAAATCGATTTTCGAAGGATACAATGACGCAACACATTGAAACTGTTTTAGCAAATTTGCTTAACGATCAAGATCTATTCACGTCACTTTTGGCAAGCTACCCAAAGCGAATTCAGGCTGTCTTGGAAGCCAATGGCGGGAACACCAAGTTTTAGTTGTTTCTCATTAAATGCAGGATTAAATTCTCTTGTAAGGTATGTTTAGTTTTACTGTACATCTAATGGTTTAGGCAATGGGCGGGGGGGGCTAAGTTTTATTGGAGCTTGTATACAATCAGTGTAGGCTTCTGGTAGGCTGTACTGTCTTCTAGAAGGGTCTCTTTCTAGTCTCGATCATTCCCTTTCTAGTTTTGGTCCAAGAATCAGAAATCTGAAAGTAGGGAATTCTTAAATCGATACATTCCCTTTTCTCATGCATTTCCACTGTAGGGGTTTTAACTCTGTTTGATTCTTCATAGAAAATAGCCGTCGTGCTTGCAGTTGCGTTACATCCTCTTTTTTACCTTATCCCAACTCAGTAAAATTTCTCCGAAATCTAGAATTATTACTTCGAGCATTGGCACTTTCGGGTCGTAAATGGGAATGGGAATTGCGCCGTCCGAAGATCACCTACATCAGAAGATGACTTCTTGACCATGGAGTCACTCCTTCGTGTCAGCATGATGTTGAATTCGGCTTTCTATCCCGGTGGGACGTCTTTTCCCAGTGACCTTCTGGTGTTACCTATTCATACTTTCTCTTCCGATTGATTTCACCGTTCATGGTTGAGTGCTGACGAAAGTAATGCACGCCAATAAGGATGCTATCGTATCACTAAACGCACGACAATTGTAATGGTAGCGTAGTTATTTATTTAGTTTTATTCGTGTTGTTTTACGTTCAAACTTCAACTTTACCTAAGTAGGCTAACATTGCTTATCGTTCTACTTTCCAAATTTTATTTAAATGTTATAAAACACTATTAAGTTTTATACTTTTCATTTTATACTTTTAATCTCACAGGTTAAATTAAATTACACTTACGTTATACAATTAATAAATGAGGATAAACCTTGATCGGAAATCAGGTAGGCCTAAAGAAACGAGATGAGCCTCGCGCGTGGCATGAGTAAAAAGCCTATTTTTTATGTAGAAAGGAGGGGGCCAAGGAGGAGCACCCGCAAAAATGCTCCCCTATATAAGAAATGAAGAGCCAAAATCAAGGTCTCTGAGGACAATGACAAGAGAAACGGTAGTTCCAGCACTCTCTGTTTCCTGTCTAACACCCCCCTTCTGGAGTACTTCCCTGGTCGATTGGTGTCTACTGTACACTCTCCTCCTATGCGGAGTAAGAATAGGTCTAAGGCCCGAAGAGAAAGTTTCCCCTACAAAGGCTCTAGAAGAGAATTAACTATCTCAAGTTTATCTTAAAAGTGGGCTCCCTTTCCTAAGGGCACGAGTAGAAATATTAAAATGAAAATGACATGGGAGGGTAAACTGCGATCTTCTGATGGACTGTGTACGACCCGCTCCGCTCTCTATGACAAACTTTTCTTCACTGATGAATGAATTGCGCTCTCTCCGCTTCTACACTTGTGGTTTTCATGTCGCATTAGGAAAACAATCTTTCGTCCATCTTTTTTATAAACGTGGAACTTAGAGACAACTTTTACAAACACTGTTTTAGGAGTTTTACAACTTCCTATATGTTTTATATTATTTAATTAACTTATTTTACCTATTTCACAATATTAAATGATTTAATTATATATATCAAGTAATATTTAAGTACTCTCTAGTACTGTATTTATGAATACAGGATTGGACGAATCGGGAGGTGGGGCATCACTTAACTAATAAAAAAAATTCACATATTCCAATACAAACAAGTTGAGACTTGTTGGGCTATTTTCATGGGCGTAGTCACTATTCTTCTCTGGGAATTATCTTAGGCCTATTTGAATTTATATCATACCTAACTTACAGTATGTTTTTCATTTATGTTAAAAAATTTATTATATGTTATATTATTAATAAATCCCCAATTTTGCAATTCCAACAATGAGTAAACTTGGTCAAGCATAGTTCAATATTCTTTAAATAACACTTACACAGAACATGTATGGAAGAAGTTTCCGTTTTTCATACAAAACAAGACCAACGTCATAGCCACGTCGCAAACCTCTTCACGTTAGACCAGCGAGGTTAGTCGACGTTGGCTGGGTTCAGTAGTTAGACGGGTGACTGTCCTCTACGTTCAGATGATGTATCGATCCGAAGATAGTTCGGATCTCACGTAAATCTGTAGGTCCGTCAATCACGTTACCTTTGCCTGCCATTACGGAGAAGTTTAAACAACCGCAAACGTTATTATTATCAAACAAAACCATAACTTCATTACCTTAATTAATAACCAACTCAAGCATCAAATTCACAAAAGAGGATGAATCTAACGACACATTACCGCATCAGACATTAACATTCAAGACCAATAACCCAAAGTTGATTACATGCATCGGAGAAACACTAACCAAGGATGTTGAATCATTTCTACAATAATATACCTATATGTTATATATAAAATTCATGCATTAAAATTCTGATCTGGAGTGTATTTTCTTAATCTAATGCTCACATTTTTCCCCTTAATAAAAAAATTTCAAAACTTTTTCTCATCTATCATTCCTCATACCTCTTTCAGACATCATGAAATTTTTTTAACAAAATTTTCTAATCCACCAATAATACTCCTAACCTCGAAGAAAATACCCAGTATTTCATCTTCCTTTAAAATGCTAGTAGTATGATGGCATTTGGGTAAGGTAATTTGGGGTGCTTTGAAACTTACCCCTGGAGGCCTTCGCATCCGTTATAATGGGCCCCCCTTCCTTAAGCTCCTAGCCCATTTATGGCGCCTCACAGGTCTTAATGAAGGGCACTTGCCCCTGGAGGGGCGCTCTGAAGGCCTTCGCCGTCGTTATAAGGGGCCCCCTTTCCTTAAGTTCCTAAAAAATTTATGGAGCCTCGCAGGTCTTAATGAAGGGCACTTGCCCCTTCAGCGGCCCCCTTGAGGGCCCCCCTCCTCTTTGTGTGAAAAAAAAGACATCCTCGCCTTCCTTCACGAGAAAAAAATTCTCCTGTGAGATTCTTTCATGAGACAAACAAAAACACAGACAAAAAATGACAAACAGACATTCGAGTAGTTTTTGTTCCAGCACGGTCCAGCAGACAATAGGAATGAAAACTTAAAAAAATATCTTAAAAAGAGTTTAATAGGCCTAACGAGAGTATACATCGACCTCAAAACATACAATGACTTGTATTATATTCCAATACCACATTACTTTTTCAAATGTAATTCCATTTTCATGTTAACAAATTGCGAACATCACAAAATACAAACTCATGTTAAACACGTTTTAAATCAAAAATAATTTCTTTGTTTAATATTTGTATTATATGAAGTTAAATAAAAATATTAAATAAAAATTTAAATAAAACATTTTATTTTCAATTATAGGGGTAACTTTTGCTTTTCCTAATTATAATTCATTTATTCTACACTAATATGAAATGAAGCGAAATGAAATGAATTGAAAAAGAATTAATGGCAGACTATAGCCCATATGAGAAATACTATTAAGCTACAGTATGTAGTTTAACGAACATAACTATTATTATTTACTTTCAATT
>JAJOZX010000325.1:875000-897500 GCA_023014485.1 Bathynomus jamesi | reverse complement strand
GCTTTGAGAGGTCAGCGATTCCAAGGCGATGATGACCTGAAGGAGGCGGTGCATGACTGGATACGCACCCAGCCAAAAACATTCTTTTGTGATGGCATTATGAAACTCGTAGATCGCTGGACTAAGTGTATCGAGAAACAGGGAGACTATGTTGAGAAGTGATGCGTTTATAATCAACAAGATGTGAAAATAAAGTTGTGAAAATAAAATGTGCGGATACTTATTGAATTACCCTCGTATATATACAATACCACTAAACTGCGCAAGGACGCTGATCGGGAGATCATGAGTACGAAAACGAGCGAGGACTTTGTAATTTCTTAGACCCATGGTGGGGTATGGTTCGCATTCTACTTTATGCTGCGGGACTAAGGTGGTGCGACGGGGGCGACTTTTGCCAGAATACACAATTCGGGTAGTGGCATAACGCATAACTTATCTCCAGTGGTGAGCTGGAGCCGGTTCGCACCGGTTCGCGCAAACCGGTTGTTAAAATTTTAAAGCATTTTAGAACTGGTTGTTAAAAATTGTTACGAAAACAAATATTGTTATAAAATGATCTTAAAACCGAATAATTTTATAAAACGGTGTACAAAATAAAACGGTGTACAAAATAATACGGCGTACAAAATAACTTCAAATGCAAAGGAAAAATAGCACTATCTGGCCATTTGGAAATTACTACCTAATTAGTATTAAGTAAGGTATGTATTTAAATGTTCTTCAAAATAATTTCTTTCTTTGTGTTATCTTGAAGCTATTTTGTAATTACTACCTAATTAGTAATAACTAATATACTTAAATATTCTTCATATTTTCTTCTTTTCAAATTTATTCTAAATTTATTTTTTTATTAAGTACGAGTACAACTCCCAATGACACAATGCATTGCCACTTCTTATGGAGAAAGGTACAAAAACTACATACTGTGGCACATCCTTTAAATCAAAACTTTTTATATAGGGAACCGGTTGCTAAAATTTTGGCAGTTCATCACTGCTAATCTCTACTCATAGAGCAATCATATTACAATATGCGAGTAGTTTCATACGAACTTAAGGCCATTAAGCCTTCTACACATATTTTAATTTCACTATTCGACTAAATTTTGAGAGATGCTTCATGAATTTGAGATTTATTGCCTACGGCTATGAAGAATAAAATCTTGACACTTTTGTTATCTTCACAATTAACAATTTCGCTAATTTTTCCTCGATCACTTCTACATGTACAGTGCTTACAAGAAGTCTCACGCTTCTGTCTCGTCCCAAGCTCGTCTGTTAGGTATAAAATGGGCAGTCCTTATGGCAGCGGAGGTGTGTTCGGATTGGTGCACATAACTGCTCTAACCCAATCAATGACGTTCATTATTACGTCACTTCTGCTACATTTTAGTGTTTAAAATACAAATGATTAAGAAGCAGAATGACCAACTTTCGGGATGTTGGGATGGTTATGGAGCAATCCTAGTCATCATAATATTAGCTGGGCATTACATTATACCGTCTCAATATATACTGTAGAGTGTAGACTATAGAGAACGACTAATTCGGCAAATATCCCAAATCATGGCATGATACCTAAGTTATTTTGACGCAGGTCTAAATTATTTTCTCAAATGCAATTATTGATATTAAGTAATTGTTGGGAATTGTTGTCAATATTGTTGTTTGTGATGCATATCCTACGTGAAGAATCTAATGACCAAATTCCTCAGTGAACTTCTCACGCGCTCGCATTTCGAGGAAGTCACGGTCGTCTCACTAATAGATAGTTTAACCATTGTTTTAAGTGGTAACCTATTCCATCTTATAAAAGTCATTAGTCTAAAGCAAGACTGGTGGGCCGTGAATCAGAGAAATTTGCATTTGATTTGTTCATCGTAATTATTACGTAATATAGTATACTGTATATAGTAGTATATAAGAGTTATTGGTAGCATCATATGACAATTCCCATAAACATGTGATGACCTCGATGTTGCCAGTTTTTATTTTTTTCCTGAAACTATTACCTTCTCATAGTTTATTTCAACAATGCATATATTATCATCTCCACGAGCGTAGACATTGCAAGAAAAGATTCTAACTAAGGATAAGTAAAGTTCTTTCATTGTCACAATATATACTTTTATAGATGTCAAACATAAAAATATAATAAAATTCTATATTAACATAAATATATATTCGATACACATTTACGTCATGGCTTTAACATCAGTATTTCGTACAGCTTCTTCCGGCATCAATACTTTCTTGCAATCGTTGCAGCATAGACGAGGCCAGATTGTAGGGAATGTTTGGTGTTCGGCGTAAGCTCTCCCATCTATTCCTCGTGTGAGCTAAAAGTGCTTCAAATATTCTTTCTTTGCGTTGCTCCCATTCGTTAATCATTATTGCCCAAAGATTTTCAATCGGATTCATATCAGGAGAACGTGGTGAAGGAATTAGATTAATAATCTCTGGGTGATCTTCGTACCACGCTCTCACAACGTTACTCCTATGAATGGGACTGTTATCTTCCATTAAGTAAAATGGTTCCGGTGCTGGAACCAGATACGCACGAACACTGGGTAGCATCACTCTTCCAGTATCTGGCAATATTGCTGTCCAGTAAAGCGTCCATCTACTTGAGTCAATTCTCCGACACCATAGCCAGACATCCAACCCTACACAACCTCGTTTCCTTCGACATAGCAACGCTTACCTCCATCCTCATTCCACTTCCTTCATTAAACCTATTATCGCTTTTACTGTCCCTTCCTTCCATCCTTCAATGCCAGCGTTCTTAAACCTAGCACATAAATTATATAATATGGAATCTAGCACCTTAGATCTCTACGCATTCATGTTACTTGAAGACGCCTGTGTCTTAGGGGAATCTAAGTGTTGAGAGTAGGCTTGAGGGGTAGTCTATAGATTATTACAGATGACCTTGAACGCTCCAACTATTTAAAAATGATTATTTATTACGCACATCATATGGCATAATACACACATGAATTTAAGTATCTCTTACACTATAGGAATGGAATTGTATCCTACCAGAGTTAAAAAGTCGCAAAATATGATAGATTAGTTTGTATTAAGAGGTTACTAAGAGAAAAGGATTTGGGATAGAGCGGAAGGCAGAGAGTATATTTTCCCCTAGTTTCAGTTATTATTAACGTTATATGGATACATTGCCGATGTCCCTGCTGAAGACCTCTGATTGGATGCGGTGTGATCAGAGAGAGAGAGAGCTTTTAAATCACACCTTTTAAATGGTTTCTGGGTAAGGGCTTCACGTGTTATTTTAGTCCAGGGTAGTTTATGTGGAGGTGTTAACGTAACTTGCACTTGGGACTGTTAATTGTAAGACAACTACCATATCTGGGACTGAGACACGTTATCCCCTGCATACTCTATATATATCTATATACAGTATGTCTCTATATATAAATAGATAGAGAGATCAACACAAAGCTAATGTGGACGTCATTGATGGGGTTAGAGCAATTATGTGCACCAATCCGAACACACCTCCGCTGCCATAAGGACCACCCATTTTATACCTAACAGATTAGCTTGGGACGAGACAGAGGCGTGAGACTTCTTGTAAACACTGTACATATCTATGTACATATTGGATGTGTATATTTTTTTGGTTACCCCCCCCCCCCCGCCACACACACACACACAACAAAATTAACTTGAAGATTTATCTCATCTCATAAACCGCTATAATCAAACAAAACTGTACAGAATCGGAAGTTACTTATAATCGTGTTTGCTTTAGCATAGACGTTTCCATATTGTTTTCTTATATCTGAGACATCACTCAAGGAGTTGTTGGTGATTTGCCCCAAATACTTAGCCCTAGAAAACCAGCATAGCCTATTACAATAAAAGTACTCTTGTTTTTCGCGACATTATTATTTTTTTCATTGTACGCAGGTCAAAATTTATTATTTTTTGGTAAAATATATTTTCTAATTCAATCTATAAATGTAATTTTCACTATGGGGCACCTATGCCCGATACCAATCACTATATGTGCGAACCCACACGAACCTTCTGGAATTAATTTCTTGTACTTACTCTTTTGGTTTACTTCGCATTTGAAACGAGTATCAACCGATTGGTTAGGGTTTTTGAGATGGAATCTCTTCTTTATTAGTGTAATCACGTTTCAAGAGATCGATAGCTACTTCATATGAACCATCCACAGCTGGTAAATAGCCCATCATATTATAGGCTGGCCCTTTAAGGAAACTAATTAACTAGTTATACTTATCAACAAGAAGAATACAAGGTTTACTAACTAATGAATTCTCAAATTTTCAATGAAGGATGGGGCTTATGCCCTGTCCCTATCAAATGTTGGTACTAGCAAAATGGGTAACTTAGTCCTAAATTCTTGTGACTCGGGGCTTGGTCTGACATTTAAATTTTGTTGAAGGTTTAGCTCTACTTTGCTTAAAATCAGAAATAGGTTTATTTGGTGTTAAGTCATTGAAACGAGACTGTAGTCTCCTTATGTAGTGTTCAATTGAGGTTATCTGATGATCCTTATCAGGGTAATGATCTGAAAGTTGTTCATCAACCGTTTCAGGTTCAACTAACTTTGAAATATTCTTATCAATGGATATCATACCCCTCTTAAATTTATTCAAATTAAAAATTAGATACTCTAAATCTTCCTTGCCTGGTTGTGTAATATTATTAAAAGTGTTGATGGCCGCATTAGTAACAGCACCCAACTTCCCACGCCTCTTCCTTTTTAATTGTTGCAATTCATCACTGTCCATGTTTAAGTCAAAATAGTTTAACTAGCGATTGTAATGAAATAATAAGGTGTGAAGAAATTGACAGAGGTGAGAGATCAAATAAATTGAGTAATCAGACAGTCGGCCAAGTTTTAAATACGGAAATGGGGTTATCTGTTGCTTAAGTTGATTCCAATACGTTGTTGGAGACAGTAGACTATCGGGGCTAAGTGCAGGACATTCAATCTGTAACATCACTACTGGTAAAGAAAATATTTGAAAAACTTATGGCTAGTACTCAGGAGCACGCCTATTTCTCAAACAGAACCCCACAGTGATAATTGATTTATTTATCTTTAAACTATAGCTTCATCTGTAAATCATGAAAAAAATTATGGGGAACGATATTAATCACGCTAACTATATATATACACATATATACACATATATATATGTGTGTGTGTGTGTGTGTGTGTGTGTGTGCGTGTGTGCGTGTGTGTGTGTTTAAGAAAATTACTATTTAAGCTGTATATCAATAGTTTAATTGCTTCAATTAAGTAAAAAGTTGGGTGTTGTATAAATAACACGAAGATAAAATGTCTACGCCAATAATATGATATTAATAAATCCTTCTGTAAAAGGTTTGGAATGTCTTCTAACAATCCGCTAATTATGTGCTCAGAACCATCATATTCTTTTAATGTCTAAAAACCGAAGTTGGGGAGATTCCATCTCAAAAACCCTAACAATTGGTTGATAATCGTTTCAAAATGAGAAGTAAACCAAAAGAGTAAGTATAAGAAATTAATTCTAGAAGATTCGTGTGGGTTCGCACATATAGTGATTGGAATCGGGCATAGGTGCCCCATAGTGAAAATTACATTTATAGATTGAATTAGAAAATATATTTTACTAAAGAATAATAAATTTTGACTTGCGTACAATGAAAAAAATAATAATGTCGCGAAAAACAAGAGTACTTTTATTGTAATAGGCCATGCCTGTTTTCTAGGGCTAAGCATTTGGAGCAAATCACCAACAACTCCTTGAGTGATGTCTCAGATATAAGAAAACAATATGGAAACGTCTGTGCTAAAGCAAACATGATTATAAGTAACTTCCGATTCTGTACAGTTTTGTTTGATTATAGCGGTTTATGAGATGAAATAAATCTTCAAGTTAATTTTGTTGTGTGTGTATGCGTGTTTGTATATATATGTGTGTGTGTGTGTGTGTGTGTGTGTGTGTGTGTGTGTGTGTTTATATATTTACATCATTCATTCGTTTCACGTGCTTATTTGTGAAAACTCATCATATATATATATATATATATATATATATATATATATATATATATATATATATATAATAACGATAAACAAATAATAATGTTTAAGATGGTAATTGGAGGTAAATATTAATAGCTATGTTGGCTAAACGCATATATGTTAGTGTAACTGCATAATGTAACTTAATAATAGTTTTTGTCATATGAACTATAATTGAGTCATAAAATCAGTTATTAGTAAGAAAATCTCTCCTACAAAGTTTTCACTCGCAGGCCTGTGTAATTTATAGTCAATAATTGGTAACAATAATAATAATAATAATAAATATTTCCCGTTACAGATAAATCACTAGAAAAAATTACATACGCTTAAAAAATTTTATTATTAATTAGTTTGGAAAATCTGGTAGGACTGTAGACTGAGTTGCCAATTATGATTAACGTACTTAAGAAAGAAATATGCACCTACTGTATATTGAATCAGTAAACTTATCAAATATACAGTATATATTTACGTGTATAGATATATATATAATATATATATATATATATATATATATATATATATATATATAATGATAAACAAATAATAATGTTTAAGCTGGTAATTGAAAGTAAATAATAATAGTTATGTTGGTTAAACTACATACTGTAGCTTAATAGTATTTCTCATATGGGCTATAGTCTTCCAATAATTATTTTTCAATTCATTTCATTTTGCTTCATTTCATATTAGTGGAGAATAAATTAATTTTAATTAGGAAAAACAAAAGTTACCCCTATAATTGAAAATAACATGTTTTATTTTTAATATTTATTTAATATTTTTATTTAACTTCATATAATACAAATATTAAACAAAGAAATTGTTTTTGATTTAAAACGTGTTTAACCTGAGTTTGTATTTTGTGATGTTCGCAATTTGTTGATATACGAAAATGGAATTGCATTTGAAAAGGTAATGTGGTATTGGAATATAATTCAAATCATTGTATGTTTTGAGGTCGATGTATACACTCGTTAGGCCTATTAAACAATTTTTTAGATATTTAGTTTAAGTATTCATTTCTACTGTCTGGTGGAACGTGCTGGAACAAAAGGTAGTCGAATGTCTGTTTGTCTTTTTTGTTTGTCTCATGAAAGGATCCCACAGGAGGATTTTTTCTTCGTGAAGGAAGACGAGGATGAGTCCTTTTTTTTTTTTGTACTCTCGGAGAAGGGGCCGCTGAAGGGGCAAGTGCCCTTCATTAAGACCTGCGAGGCCCCATAAATGGTTTAGAACTTAAGGAAGGGGGGGGGCCCCTTATAACGGATGCGAAGGTCTCCAGGGTCAAGTTTCAAAGCACCCCAAATTCCTCTACCGAAATGCCATCATACTACTAATGCTAATCCTCAAACCTCGAATAAAGTTTGTATCTCTTTTTTTACTTTTCTCTTACCCGAAATTAATTTCCATAGTTACAAATAGTATTATACCCTCTTTTCACTCGTCAAGTAAACTATACCAATGCCCTTGTCTCATACCTCGTCCACTCTTTTATAAGTGATATAGCTAGCAGGCAAGCTATTAAGTGGGATTATTTCCCACTTCCTATTATTTCTCATTCCCTTTCGCGGTCCAGAATTGGGAATTCAAATGCGAGAAGGGTGCTCCGATATGGGAATAATAATATCTGGGGTTGTTTAACCGCCTTCGTAACAGCAAAGGTGATGTGACTGAAGGGAACCTATACACGTTTACGTGGAATTCGAACTGCGAGTTAAGTGGCTACATCATCTAAATAAAATGGACGGCTACCTATCCAACAGACCCAACGTCGCTTAACCTGATCGATCTAATGGGAAGCAATGTTGCGACGAGGCTACGACGTGGCCCTCCCGATTTGATAAAGGGTGCGTATATATATACAGGGTCCGCAAAGAAAAAGGAGCATGACGAAAATTGCTCTCACGCCCGCATTTTTTGCCGGACCCTTAAATGTTATATATCTAACTAAAGATAAAAGAGCCCAGAGTTGTATAAAACAAATTTCATCAAAATCGGTCATAAAATAAAGATTTTATGGCCACGAACGTGCAATGACTAAAAAAAGTGAATTTCCGCGTAAAAATTTAATGTTTCTCATTTTAAATTATTTTTTTTAGATGCCTAAATAATTTTAATCAATAAAAATGATAATATGCCCTTTTCTAAAGAAGATAAAATATTAATAAAACATTATGGACTTGATAAAAATTATGGCGCAATAAAATTATTACAAGAGTTTCCGAATAAACCATGGTCGAAAGGAGGTTTGGACAAGCTGTTAAGAAAAATCGACGAAACTGAAAGTACTGAAAGGAAACAAGGAAGCGGGAGGCCAAGATCAGTTCGAACCGAAGAAAACATCAGAGATGTGGAACTAAGAATTAGTAGTCAAGAAGGCAGACCAGGGACTCACGTGACACCGTCCAGAATTGCTAATGAGTTGAGCATATCCGAAAGTAGCGTCAGAAACATTATTAAAAACGACCTTGAACTAAAACCTTATAAACGGATACACGGGCAGAAATTAACTGAAATTAACGAACAGAAAAGAGTTGTTTGTTCTGAACGCATGTTAAGAAATATCACTCCCGAAAAAGTAGACCTCGGCTTTTTTACTGACGAAAAGAATTTTACGGTAGAACCACCGCGAAATTCCCAAAATGACAGAGTGTATTCAAGAGTTAATCGTAAAAATGAAATACCAGATGATAGACTTTATGCTACCCGTAATCATTTTTCTGCCAGTGTAATGGTATGGGTCGGTGTGTCTAAACTAGGCAAGACATCTGTTTTTTTTCGTAGAGCCAAACATCAAAGTAGACGCCCGCTATTACACTGAAACTTTGTTGGAACAATGCTGCCCGAATGAGACGATTGGCGAATAATGGTTACTTCTTATTCCAACAGGATGGCGCTCGGGCGCATACCGCTAAGTCAACTATTGAATTTTTTAGAAAATAATGTTCCTGAATTGCTTTACCCAAAAGATTGGCCCCCTAATAGTCCAGATTTGAATCCCGTAGACTACGGAATATGGGAAATGTTGGCTGAGAAAGTGTACAAGCATAAGATCCGAAATGTCGAACATTTGAAAGAAGTTATCATACAAAAATGAGAAGAAATTACCCAAGATCAAGTAGATAAAGCTATAGATCAATTTAGGCCCCGATTACGAAGGGTTGTAGAGGTTTCTTGCAAACATATCGAACAATTTTTTTAGTCTTATAATTTCGTTTTCTTTGGAAATTGTAAAATTATATGACATGTAGTAAAACTTGTATTTTTTTTTTAATTTTTGACGTATTGACATGAAATTTGGTACTAACTTAGTTTATTTGTTGCTTATTTGCCTAAAATAAATTATTTGTCATTATGTGTAAAAATAAATGTACAGTAAACATTTTTGGCAAACATATCGAACAATTTTTTTAGTCTTATAATTTCGTTTTCTTTGGAAATTGTAAAATTATATGACATGTTGTAGTAAAACTTTTATATTTTCTTTAATTTTTGACGTATTGACATGAAATTTGGTAGTAACTTAGTTTATTTGTTGCTTATTTGCCTAAAATAAGTTATTTGTCATTATGTGTAAAAATAAATGTACAGTAAACATTTTCGTCATGCTCCTTTTTTTTTGCGGACCCTGTATATATATATATGTAAAAAGTGAACAATGAACAATTCCTACACCATCATTATATGGATTCATTGTCTTCATGCAGTACTTATGTTCGTATAGTTTTTATGTTCGAATGTCCATTTTTACATAAGAAACCAAAATCGCCTAAGCGAGTTTTGGATAGAATTTCGATTTATACTTCTTTATTCATTACTGTATTTCTCTAATTCATCTTTTCTAATAATGACTTATACACTATGACGTCATAAAATAACTTTGTTCTCTTTACGTTTCCCATACTTTGTACACTGAATCACGTTCTTAGTATTTGGACATCTTCCGCATTCAATGTATGGTAAATTCTTTAGTAATAAGGTTGTGGTGTTATGTAGTATAAACATTATTATTCAACCATATTCATCCATACGTCACGTTTTCCCGTCATTAATTCCCCTTGATCATTATCCTATATAAATTTTATTAAATATTCATTTTTTCTCGTTCGTTCGAAAACGCATAAATACGTTCTCGTATTATTATTTTCATTTTTATTTTTAACTATATCACCTCCCGCATTGAACTCAAAAATGCTGAGTTAAGTTATCAAATTCCACTCACTACGACAGAATCGAGCGCCTCAAAGATAAAATATCTCCGTTCGCTCTGATTCCAAATTTATAACATATTATAATATAATGTAAACACGTTATGTTTTATATAAATCTATATCATGTGTGCCATGTACGTTGTATTATATTTCTAAACATCTAATTGTCTATTAATATGAAACACTGTAAAAAAAACAAAGTTATAGTAACTGTTTAATTGTAATTAACTGTAATACTTTAATTTAATAACTTGTAATGTACTTCAATGAAACTGTAATTAAATGTAATGATTTAATTTTATAATGTAAGAATGTACTTTAATAGAAGTGTAATTAAACAATAAGTGAATATGAATATCCATAATTGTAATCGTAATTGTAATGAACCAAAATTAATACGTACTCAGTCGTGTACTTAATTTGTACTTATGTGTACTATTACGAAATGATATCGCCTTCAGAAATGAAGATTCGGCAAAAATATACGATTAGTTTTTATTTTTATTTTTTTTATTATTTTTAGTTGAAATTTTTCAAACCATCTGATCATGTGTTTAAAAGGGGGGGAACTTAACCTTCAACTGTCGTCCCCCAACATTTAGGTTTATATTATACATGTACTTGTAAAATTACAGCACTTCTTCATTAGACTTCTTCATTATTGCTCTTCAGATTAGTACTTCATTATAGCACTTCATTGCGACTCCTTTGTTAGCAGCCTCGCTGCGGGGAGGGGGCAGAGGCCCCTTGCCTCCTTAGTCTTTTTTTAGATTCCGGCCTGAGCCATGGTCGAAAGAGGTCGAACCTCTACCCTTGTAATTCAGAGCACTAACTGTAAATTTTTAAGAAGTAAATTACCGAAAGAGAAACTTTTTATTTTTCCCTTCGAGTTGGGCTATCTTCAGAGGAAGTTAGTCAGTAAAGTCGATAACTTTAGTATCAGAGAAAGTATCAGAGAAAGTATCAGAGTATTATAGAAAGAGAAGAATTAAAAATTGGCGACCCTTTGCCCAAATTAAGAGACAACCCAAGCACCATAGAAGATATTGGCATAACAGTCTGGCGAGTCTGTAGCCAAGAGTTTAACAGAGTGGCGACCCACCATTTGACCGGAGAGAAAAGAATTAGAATGTTATAGAAGAAATATCCGTTGCTGCCCCCTAACTAGAACCACCGTCGATTCCGAACCACCCAGGGCCATAAAAGGAGGGGTTAACATATATAATATATATATATATATATATATGTGATATAGCGGTTGTCCACAACCGCAATTGCGGAGCAACCGCACATATTCTCAGCTCCGCAACCGCAACCGCATTTATCAGTGCGGTTATTGCGGTTGTTTGATGATATCTTTTTACTCGGGCAACCAAATGCTATAAATGCTAGTGTAATGGCTATAAATGCTATAAACGTCGCCAAATGCTGTTCCTGTCATACCTCGTGCCTTCACTCAAGGGTGCAAAAAAGTCCTTGGATGTCCTCCCTCAAGTGTTCCTAGTGAACAATTATTTAGTGGAGCAGGGATCATCTACGATGAAAAAAGGAATAGGCTGAAGGGGGACAAAGCTGAAAAACTTTTATTTTTGAAATACAGTCTCCCAGCAATTCAATTTAAATATAAGGATTAAATAGTGTGTATAGTACATATTATAATTGTATACACCACTTTCGAATGGGCGGTGGTTGGGAAAAGTGCATGGTGGGATGCAAAACGTGTTGGGTCCTCGTCCCGTATCCTGGGAACATACTTTTTACAGTTTACATTATAGTCATTATTAGTGATGTAGCGGATGTCATTTTTTTCACATCCGCGGATGCGGATGCGGATGAGGATGTTTGATTTCAACATCCGCGGATGCGGATGCGGATGCGGATGTCTACATTTTCGTTATTTTTTAGGATATATTCGAGATTTGTTGTGTTTAACTTATAAATAATTTTATATAGAGAGAGCTGTAGCTATAATGTAGTATAATTGATTAATTGTACAATAATTGCTGTACTTTTCTCTGAACATATAAAATAATATCAAGCATCTAACTAATATAGAAATCAATTAGTGAATTCGTCTGCAAATAAATTCGTTATATTTTGTTGAGTTTCAGCCACAATTAGAAACCATAATTGTGTTACCAGGATGCGGGACGTGAACCCAACTCAAATGCACCCCACCGACCTCTTTCCCCAACCTCCACCCTTATAGAAAGAGATCTTTAATTAGCTTGATAACTATTTATATTAAGTTTAAAGTTTTATTAGGCATATTTAAATGAGTAATTAAAATAAAGTAAACTAAGATGTTCATCGTTTAATGTTCAAACTTAATTATAGGAAGGTTATGCTTAAGGAACATTAATTTTTCTGCCTTTTCTGCTGCCAGTCTGTTTCTCTTTTCATCATATATTAATCCAGCACTGCTAAATAATCTCTCGCTTGGTACGTTTGTTGGAGGACAGGCTAAATGTTTCCTTGCAAGTTTACTCAAGTATGGATAGATATTCTGCGTATTTTTCCACCAACTAATAGGATTGTCACATGCAGCCAGGCGTTTTTCTTGGTGATAGCTCTCGATCATTTTTACTACATCTTTTGACATCGCGTAGGTCTCGTCATTGCTGCTTGACTCAAGAAACTGAGAGACAGATTCTGTGATAGATTTGCTCGTTGAAGGTGTTGGTTCTGTCACTGAAACTTTTATTCTTTTGGTGGGTGGCGAAGCGACAGATTCAAGAGATTGAAGCTTTTCAACTGCTTTGCCAAGTGATGATTTAACTCGTTCTAATGTACTAGGTGAAAATAACTTAGCTTTGTAACGTGGATCTAAGTAGGTTGCAAGAGGTAACTTCATACAAGAACAGTCTCGTCTTGTCGCTTGCATCACTTTTGCGCACAATGAACTAGTTCTATTAATATAGTAGAATTTGATAATTTCCGCTTATTAATGACGTTTTATCTCAACGGTCCACATCCGCACGACATCCGCAGTCCAAAGTGCGGATGCGGATGCGAGAAAATGTGCGGATGTTCCGCGGATGCGGATGCGGATACGGATGTGACCTACATCACTAGTCATTATATTGTAGACTGAAAAGTGTGGCTAAAACGCGATATTTTAATTGTGTTGTTTATTCTTAAGTAATATTATGTTATAGGGTACATAACTGCAACCGCAACCGCAACCGCAGAGTTATGAAAAATGACAACTGCTACATCACTTATATATATATATATATATATATATATTATATATATATATATTATATATATTAGGGTGTCACTAGGTAATAGGGGGAAAATTAAACGATGGATATTTTCCTATGACACCCCTAAAATTGTTCCATTTGGTGTAAAACATACGGAAGAGAAATTAGGTCCTGATTGGTCATCATTTAAAGGTCGCCCTCGTCACTGAAAACAAGACCCATTTGTTGACGTCAACAAGCTGTTCAGTGTTCACAGCTTGGGCCGAACCAGATAATAAAAACAAGGCAATTTGGTGAAATAACGAAAGTAAGACACTTAAAAACGCAAAGAATACAAACAGTTTATTATATAATCAAAATAGAAGACATAATTTGGCGAATAATGGTACAAAATGGAGAAGCAACAAAAGCAAAACTGAGAAATAAAATACATATACAGTAGCAGAATAATTGGTGCTCATACGCTGATCAGTGATTAGTTCTTTCGCGTCCTCACTAATGCTGATTTGTTCGGAGCTGGGTGTTGCTTTCTGTGGTCAGTGACAACTTGAACGAGGAACTGGAGCTGTTCTTCTTTCACTGTCAACTTTCCGTTCAGCTCCTTCACCAGAGCCACGGCCCGTTCTGCTCTGTCGTTCACCACTGCAAGTTTGGAGACCACATCCCGAGCTTGCACGTATTCAGAGTTTGACGTCCATGAACTGGGATGGTGGAGCAGAAAGCAATCTGGCAACTGAAGTTTTGAGAAGAATCCTCGGGTGTTCTTTGTGATCAGTTGCTCCAGTCCTTTGCTGTCACTGAGGAACATAGTATCAAGAACCAAAGGTCGTTTTGGCGGCATGTGAGGGGCTTCTTGATCTAACGCTGCAACCATGCTGCACTTCACTTCCATCGATATCCTCTCATCAAAGAACGCCAGACCCACTGCCTCCTCCGAATGGTACCACAGGTGCGCAGACAGCTTCTTGGTGGTACCATCAGAGATCTTCTTGTGCGGGTATCGAAGGAGCGTCCTCATCAATTCCCAATCATTCAGCGGAGCTTCGATGGACAGATAAGCTGTTGCCCACGCTTTCATGTAAACTAGAACAGAAAAGAGGCAGATATCTCGAATTCCGCGTTCCTCAGTGTTCGTCAGTTTAAACTGTCTTCGGAAGAGCCAGATCTTGATGGCATAGAGCCCCTTAGCCATCCATCTCGCCCGGTGCATAGCACCAGGGGCGCGGAAGTTTAGTCCCTTGTATGGAACTCCTCCAAGAAAGATGACGGAAAGATCGAGGAATTCCTGATAGTCATCACGAACTTGAAGTGCTGTGATTTGCAAACTCAATGAGCTCCGTTCTATGCTTAAAAATAGCTGCTTTGGTGAACGCATCTGTGTCCGCAGTTTGGAACTGTTGCTGGTCAATGCGGGTCCAATAATCATGGAAGCGCTTGAAAAGCAGAATTTCTGGACCGGTAGATACTGAATCTAGCGATGCTGCGAATGCCGCCTGTAGCACCAACTCCAGTACATGGTGTCTGCACGCGCAGTGTAACAGGTCACGTCCAACTTTTTCTTCCAGAAGAACACAAGTTCCTCCACGGTGGCCTGTGTTTGTCGCGGTTGTGTCGAAACACACAGATTTGACATGATCGGTCACTCCCCATTCATTCAGGCAATCTATGATGGCATTTGTTTGTGCCAGCGCGGTTCCCGACAGAAGTTTTGGCACCCGAGGAGCTGCTCTGTCCCGGAGCCAGATACAAGAATAGGTAAGCGGTCAACATATTCTCGTGACGTCAGATCTTGCATGAGTTTTCCGTCCCAGTGAACAGTCAACGGACTATTGCCTTGGAACTCGCTCTTCAGTTGCCGAGCCTTAAGGGTACGGAATTTTTCACGCTGACGATGAATGGATCCACGATTGATGTTGTAGTCGCTAGCATCATGCCCTAAGCTGGAAGCTGCCTCAAACAGCAGATATGTGGCCTTTCTTGACGAGAGTTGCGTGCGATCAAGCGCTGCCGCCAATTCCGATGTCATGATGTTCTTCGTTGCTCTTTGTTTAGACGCTAACGAACCACCACATGCTCCTTTTTCTTCGCTATCATCTGAGCTGGAGGATGAGGACTCCAAAACCGCTTCGTTGGATACTGCCTCCATTTCAGCTGCTGATCGCTTTCTTCGTTTCTCCTCTTCCACCCGACGTCGAGTACAATCTTTGACTTGGCGCTGATGGGTCATGTCCAAACCTGCCATTGAACCTGGACGTCCTTTCTGGCGCTGCTGCTGAAGGAACTCCCAATCCTCTGGGTACTTGACCAATTTCTCACAATCAGCGTGGGCGATGTCAAAGAGACGATCGAGGCGTTCAATGAATTCTTTTTCTTTCGTCTTGTGTGAATCGCTCGTCCTTGAGGCGTGTTTTTTGAGTCCTTTCCACTCCTCGAAGACTTTATCCAGTTTGCTGACGCAGTGTGTCTCGAGTCTGGTTGGAATGTGAGCTTTCTCCCAGAAGGACATCACTGCTCGAAGTGACTTCCTCAACGCGTCACGTATTGTCATTTTCTTTTCATGGTGAAGGTAAAGGAAGTAACCGAATGCTTGCCTGTAGGAAGGAAGCTTGCATCCTTTCACCTCATCAACCGCTGCCCCTAATAGGTATATACACTTCCGGGTTTCCATCACCAGAAATCACGTAGCTGAAATGAGAAACGGTGAATCGTTAAGTATTGTTCACTTTATTTCTCAGATATTCAGACACACACAGATACACACACACACATATATAGAGATATATAGATATCTAATGAACGATTATGGAGACGCCGCGCAAGCATTAAACTTTGGAAGGCGGGGGCGACCTTTTATAGTTATTCAAATAAAAAGATTTTTCAGTCACCATGTTTTTTTTACCAATGGAATAGATTCGCGGGGTGTCAGCATGAAAATTTCAAACTTTGCATTTAAGTGACACCCTAATATATATATTATATATATACAGTATATATGCATATGAAATAGGATCCCTCCTAAGGAGACGTAGTTTTACATTTAGGATAAAAACGAAGACGTAAAGGAAACTAAGTTCCATTCGCACTTTAGTGCATAGAGCTTATAATATTTGTTTAAACTTTGCTCTGCTTCATAATGAGTTTGAATTCCTTACTGATTTTTTCTTTAAAAATGGTTTTCCACGGGATCTTGTACAAGGTATTATTGGTAAATTTCTTAATAATGTTTATTCCCCCAACCTTATCCCAACGTATGATGTTCCTAAGAATTGTAAATATCTTGTTTTACCTGACCTCTACCATTTTAACACTTTTGTGAAAAAGCAATTGTTGAGTGTGGTAAGGAAATTTTATTTTCACACTGATTTTAAGGTTGCTTTTGTAAATAATAATACCCTTGAATGTTTTTTCCGTTGTAAGGACAAAATCCCCCCTGCGATGAACTGTTCTGTCGTTTATTTGTTTACCTGCCCTGGGTGTTCCCAGGGGAACTACGTTGGCAGCACAGTTCGTTCTTTGCAGGCAAGATTTTGCTCCCATATGGGTATTAGCCATAGGACAGGGAAAGTTTTATCTAAAAAGGAACAGTCTGCCATTAGAAATCATTCTGTTAAGTGTAAGGTTGATATTTCCGTTAATAACTTCAAAATTCTTAAATCATTAAAATGCCCGTCCTCTCTCCGTATTTACGAATCTCTGTGCATTAAATTTCTGAACTCTAGTTTAAATATTGATTCTAGTTGTTACCCCCTTTATATTAATTAAAATACCTACAAACTAATTCCCCCCCCTGACCCTGTCTCCTTTTCGCCTCAGTTGTTTGTGGCTGTCAAGTGAGCATGGTATGTTTGGTGCACTTTTGCGTTTTTTCATTTAACTTTTTATTAGTGAAGTTTTTAACTAATTTGTTTGAATGTTTTTAGTTTTTAAGTTTTATTTTTATCATGTGTATATTTGTCATGTATATAAATTTTACTTTTTGTTTTTGGCTTATGCTTGTTTTATGCTTTTTAATTTTTATTCTTGAAGTGGTTTTATTCTGTACTGTAAATTAGTTTTAGTTTTTGACATTCATATATTTTTGTCATGCATTAATTTTAGCTTTTTATTTATTAGGCCTTGAAAATGGGTAGAGTTGCCCGAAACGTCGGCTGCAGCCAAATATAATGACTTTTTTGCTCTACGTCTTCGTTTTTATCCTAAATATATATATATATATATATATATACACACATTCAACTGCAAAGAACACGCAGTATAAATAACGTAAAGAACGACGCTTGTATAGGAGATATTCCGTGCAAGACGAGAGAGAGAGAACGAAACAAATGAAAAAATGAGGTAACCACCCGGGAATCGAACCCGGGATCTTCCGATTGCCGGTCAGATGCGATACCATTACACCATGGGCCTCACTCTTCCAAATGCAGTAATTCTTCTACATACTCGCAGAAACCAATGCCCCAAAGGGGCACCCCTCGCATGCCGTAACATTATATACATTCAACTGCAAAGAACACGCAGTTCTCTCTCTCTCGTCTTGCGCGGAATATCTCCTATACAAGCGTCGTTCTTTACGATATATATATATATATATATATATATATATATATATATATATATAAGAGTGTGTATATATTTTTTAAAGACATATATATATATATATATATATATATGAGAGAGAGAGAGAGAGAGAGAGAGAGAGAGAGAGAGTGGGGCTGCGACGCAATTGCATGCCCGAGGGGTATTTCTTATAAATATCTAACAAAATTCAAAATGAGAGATCTTTAGTGGGAATGAGTATTGGAATGAGAATGGGAATGGATCGATTTAAGAATTACCTTCTTTGAGATTCACACTGTGGGATTTCTGATTCTTAGGCCAAAACTAAAATGGGAATGGCCAAGATTGAGAAGAGGTGAACATCGTGACATCTCTAACAGTACTTCATGCCCTTTAAATAAATCTTCACGGTTATCCATGAAAGAACAGTGCCACATCTCAAACCATCTGAATGACCCTTCCCTCTTTAAAGTTAGTCTCACCATTGGCCAAAAACAACCTATTTTGTTCAATTTTTTTTCTTATTTTAAAGTGTGTTCTTGTTTGCGATAGTTTTTAACACAAAAATTAAGGAATTTTAATTGTTTTCATTCTATTTATAACGTTTTTTTTAATAGGTTTAGCTTTTTTTAACTTTAAATAATGAAAAACAATTTGAAATGCATTTCTTGTAGTCACCAAATTTTAATTTTTAGAACGTTTTCTGTTTTGAACAGTATAAAAAATTGTATAAAAAACTTTTTAATTTTTTTATATCATAGTTTTAATCCGTTTTCAGGTTTTGTCATTTTTAAAAATATTCTAGTTTTTAAAATATTTTGGGCGGTTTTTGTATTCTGAATTGTTTTCAAATCTTTTAAATTTAATTTAAATAAAAATAATGTTTTTAGACCTCTACCTTTTCATCCTTTCTTCTTTTTGGTTTTATTTTCGCAACACTAAAATTCTGAATCTCATTCTATTTTGTAAGAAAAAGTTTTAACGTCAATTATTCCTTAGATTCGAGCTTGATGATGGGTATAGCTTTTCCTGAAACGTCTACAAAGTCTAAACTACAAGATATAAAGTTCAGCATTTTGATTCTATCTTTACATCAAATATTTATTGAAAAAAATTGATGTTACATTCTTTCATAATGATTCCCTACCATTATATATGTTGTTTTTCTCTCTGAAACAGAAAATCTGTTTATCGAGAAAATAAATAAATAATTTCAATTATTATTTGTTATGTGTTGTAAAATCAAAACAATAGTCTTTTAGGTGTAAATTAGGTACATAAAACAGATTTTCTTTTAATTAAACGTAGACCAACAAGCTACAATCGAAGCTTAATAATTATGTTCGGTTTCTTTTATATTTCAAACCAAAAATATGGATAAGTATATAGCCAAAAAAATATCCGCTAAATATTATAAAAACAAAGAAAACTATCCAGCGTGCGTGTAAAAATTCTAAAAGATTTTATATTAACTAATATTAGTAATATTAGTCCTACGACGTATAGAACAGGATCCACCAATTAGTATTCTTTACGGGTCATCATATGTATTTCCTGGGCTTTAATATGTATTTGCGCCAAAGTTTAACTTTTGGGCACAAAAGTTTTATATCGTTTCGTTTGGGAATGAAAAAGACATCTTTTTACTTCTATCTTAGTAAAGGATTGGTTACGTTAGTTGAACTCTCGGCTATGTTTATAGAGCCTAAAAAATTAAAGTAAGAAACGATAGATAATTAACACATTTTGGTGAACAAGTCAAATTTTTACAGCACGTGACTATAGCACAGTTTCTTTAATTCCGTAAGGATCCTCAACCCAACATTTTTTTTTTGAGTATTTTCGTAATGTGGCCAACATTGTTTTATCGAAATCTAATTAAACCAACATTTTAATCTTTAAGTTTGCCTTTAATAGGTAGGAACAATCAGGGACGGGAAAGTACGCAATACTCAAAATCTCAGCCATACCATGATAGGCTAAATTAAAATACTTGTTGATATGTAATTAATTAATGTTATAAATTAAACTAATGAATTACACTTAAATTTCAACAAGTCGAGTTAATATAATCATAGGATATATTCAAAGAAAGTTTTCTGCATTATTTCATCCTTTTGAGGTTTGTACTTTATATATAAAGTGTTTAATTAAATGGCGTTTGAATATAATTTTAGAGGTCATGGAACAGTATATTAAAAATTAATTATAATAAATCATCGTTTAATATTGAAGAGTAAGAGTTAATATGAACGTGAGATATACCAAAAGAACGATCTTATAGTCTGCCATCACTTTTTTATTTAAATTTAAATAAAATTAGCTTTGAGCAACATACGAAAAAAATAGATTTTTGAGGGGTCGATTCTTTTCCAAAAAACCATTTAACCCTAGAAACTGAGTGTGGGACCGCACACAGAAACTAGTGTTGGGTCTACGTAATTCCATAATGAAACTTACATTTAGAGGTTAAATTAAAAAAAATTTTGTAACTGAACGATAATAAAAATTAACTTACTTACAATAAAAGAAAAAACAAATGTACCTTTATTGTAAACGGCCCCCCCCTAAAAAGTCGCATTGATATATATATATATATATATATACTGTATATACACCTTTGGTTAGCTTCCGCCCGAATTGTTCATTCTGACGAAGGTCAAGCTTTTTACTCCACCTTAGACCTACACTTTAACGTGGAATCCGAACCACGCCCTATCAGCAGCCCAGCGTCTTAACCACTAGGCCACCTAAGGTACCCATTTATCTACCAACCACTTTCTTTATTGTGTGGAAGGATGAACAGCTGGGTTTTGCTGCGCGCCGGCTGCCGTCGGGTCTCAAACCCGGGGCTGATGGATTCGTAGTCAGCGACGCTAACCACTACACCACCGGGCGCATATATATATATATATATGTGTGTGTGTGTGTGTGTAAAATTATCTCACCAGAACTCGAATCAGGACCTCCTAAATAGAAGCCGAAGATCCTGGGTTCGAATCCTGGTGGGATAAATTTTGCATTATGCATATTCGTTCGTGACCTTGTCATCTGCGAGATCAATAAATTTTGGGAAATGTTTCATTAAAAACACAGTCAATAAAATCTGTGCATTTACTGACTGCACGTCGTACACCACACACACACACACACACACACACACATATATATATATATATATATATATATATATATATATATTAACTGCAATGACCACGCAGTATATTAATGTATAGAAACGACGTAAGTATAGAGGAGTGTTCTGCACACGAGCAAGAGAAATAACGAACAAATGAAAAATGAGGTGACCGCCCGGGAATCGAACCCAGGATCTTCCGATTGCCGGTCAGATATGCTACCACTACACCACGGGCCTCGATCAGTCAGAAGTCGTAATTCTCCCTATGTAGGAGAATTACGACTTCTGACTGATCGAGGCCCGTGGTGTAGTGGTAGCATATCTGACCAGCAATCGGAAGATCCTGGGTTCGATTCCCGGGCGGTCACCTCATTTTTCATTTGTTCGTTATTTCTCTTCCTCGTGTGCAGAACACTCCTCTATACTTACGTCGTTTCTATATATGTCTACTGTATGTGTGTGTGTGTATATATACTGGGTGATCCAGATAAATGGGACCCATAAAAAAAAGCCAAATATTCTTAATATTTAATTCCTTTCATAAAAACTATATATCATTCGAAAGAGTAGAGTTACAAGTTTATTATGAAATATTTATTTTTTTAAAATGACTCCTTTCAAATGTGCTCCATTAGTTGCCAAGCATTCCAGTGTTCTCGCTTGTAAGTTCTGCATCACTTTTGCAAGAGTGTGCGGTGGTATGGCCTGTATCTCATTTGTGATGGCGGCCTTCAATTCTTGCAAGGTCGTTGGGTTATTTCTGTAGACCCTACTCTTTAAATATCCCCAGAGATAATAATCTGAGGGAGAAAATTCCGGAGACCTTGCAGGCCATTCAACGTCTCCAAATCTTGAGATTAACTCGCCTGGAAACGTTTGACGCAAAACTGCCATGCAGTTCCTCGTGGTATGGCAGGTAGCTCCGTCTTGTTGGAACCAGTGGTTTTCTAGACAAAGATCTCTTAATTTAGGAATAAGGAAATCGGTCAACATTTTTTCGTAGCGATCACCATTTACAGTGACCGTGTTTCCGGTGGAATCCTCGAAAAAGTACGGCCCTATGATCTGAGATGCAGTAAGACCACACCAAACAGTTACACGCTGACTATGCAACGGGACTTCGGTAATATTCAATGGATTTTCTGTTGCCCAGAAACGACAATTTTGTTTGTTTACAGTTCCATTCAAGTGAAAATGGGCTTCGTCTGACATAATCAAAGTTGCTAGAAAATTGGTGGTGTCATTTACCTTCTGTTGGATCCATTGACAGAATTGTCGTCTTCGTGCGAAATCTCCATCG
>JAJOZX010000325.1:845000-870000 GCA_023014485.1 Bathynomus jamesi | reverse complement strand
TGTATTTGAAACAGAGCTTAACTTAATTTAGATTGAGTTGTTCAAGAATGAAATGTTTGGGCATGCAGGAAGCAACATTCCCACTCATCAGCCTGATATTCTGTGTATATATATAAAAATATATATATATATACTGTATATATATATATATATATATATATATATATATATATATATATATATATATATATATATATATATATATTTATTAGACCGTTCAAGAAAAATTATTCTTAATTTGACGCATATGCGATAAAAGGATGAGGTTGTGATAGAAACTCAGCTAGGAAAAATTTCAATAACATTGGTTGATATTTAGGGACTGCGCAAGCCATGTGAAATTCTCTGTCTTACAGAAAAAACTGCCTTTTTCATTATTCGTTACTTTGCTTCCAGTCCAATGTCAATGCATCAAATAACCAGCTACATTACAATATAAAACATGTTCCAACATGTTTCAGTTGGTACTGGCTCTAGGTACACGGTAGTTGTTGCTGTCAGTTCGTTTTGAGGTGTGAGAGGAGGCACATCACGTCGCCAGTCGCAGTGGCACTGAGGTTAGTGTTTACCGAAATCCTTTTATATGTAGATTTTACTGTAATTTTTCTATTGTTTAGTTTAATTTAACTGTTAACAAGCTCTCACACGTATCAACATCTCCGTCGATTCTGTGTACCTCAAGGCGTGGTACGAAGCCCCATCAGCTGCTGATGCACCGTATAATGATATCATGCTTATGATCAAACTAGAGGACTTCGTTAAAGTTGACAAAGAAGTTGGTGAGGCTGCATCCAGAAAGCTGAAATCACATCTCTGGTACTTGAGTGAGGACCTGGCTTCGTTAGGTCTTTTTTCAGATAAAGCCTCCGAAGAAGAAGGACTTGCGTAGAATTCCTGTTAAGGCAGTAGGTTCCTTTAAGGGTAAGAGATTGTCAGATTTCATCACAAGCAGATCATCAAATCTGTTCAACTCGTTAAAAATTGACAATGAATTCCCGCAAACAGATCTTTCACAATGGTATGACCAACCAACATACATACATACCCGAGAAGTTGTCCCATCTTAAAGTTGTAAACGACTGTGTCAGAACGAGCAGTTAAACTTGCAACAGATTTCAACGAAACAATTACAGTGAATGAGGAGGAACATCAATTTCTATTTCAAGTTGACGAGTTTCATCGGAAAGCGATTGCACAGCCCCAAAAATCACACTTCGTACAGTGATCAATATTCAATATTTCAACTGTTCTGCGCAGTCCCCAAATCTTCATTAAATGTAATGAAAATCTAATCTAGCGTTTGTAATATCATATGTCATAAACTAAAACACTATGCAAACAAAAATTCAAATTTTATTTTTTCACCATTAAATTTTGAAACGGTCTAATATATATATATTATATATATATATATATATATATACTGGGTGATCCAGATAAATGGGACCCATAAAAAAAGCCAAATATTCTTAATATTTAATTCCTTTCATAAAAACTATATATCATTCGAAAGAGTAGAGTTACAAGTTTATTATGAAATATTTATTTTTTTAAAATGACTCCTTTCAAATGTGCTCCATTAGTTGCCAAGCATTCCAGTGTTCTCGCTTGTAAGTTCTGCATCACTTTTGCAAGAGTGTGCGGTGGTATGGCCTGTATCTCATTTGTGATGGCGGCCTTCAATTCTTGCAAGGTCGTTGGGTTATTTCTGTAGACCCTACTCTTTAAATATCCCCAGAGATAATAATCTAAGGGAGAAAAATCCGGAGACCTTGCGGGCCATTCAACGTCTCCAAATCTTGAGATTAACTCGCCTGGAAACGTTTGACGCAAAACTGCCATGCAGTTCCTCGTGGTATGGCAGGTAGCTCCGTCTTGTTTGAACCAGTGGTTTTCTAGACAAAGATCTCTTAATTTAGGAATAAGGAAATCGGTCAACATTTTTTCGTAGCGATCACCATTTACAGTGACCGTGTTTCCGGTGGAATCCTCGAAAAAGTACGGCCCTATGATCTGAGATGCAGTAAGACCACACCAAACAGTTACACGCTGACTATGCAACGGGATTACTTTCTTAGAAGGTGATTTTGACATCTGAAAATTTGTCTTGAAACATCTTTGAGCTGAAACTACACTTCTTCCATGCTCATAATATTGCTCAGTTATGAAACGCAGCTGTTCCACAGTCCATGCAGTCATCTTGAAGGGTTAGTTTTAACTAACACTTTTATTTTGTTTTGTATCTTATCTTGTCTTGTATTGTCAAAACCTATACAATCCTGTACAAACTTGTAACTATCCTCTTTCGAATGATGCGTATGATTTTATAAAAGGACTTATACTTTAAGAGTTACAGGGGTTTCTTTTGGGTCCCATTTCTCTGGATCACCCTTTATATATATATATATATATATATACACACACACTCGTACATATATATATATATATACACTCGTGTGTACACACACACACACACATATATATATATATATATATATATATATATATATATATATATATATATATATATATATATGCATATACAGGGGTTAGACAAAATAATATGAACACCTTTATAAATGGCGGTTTTTATTCTTAATATGGAGTTGGTCCTCCTTTAGCGGCAATAACAGCTGCAATGCGTCGGGGAATTGATTCATACAGCTTTTGGACAGTGGCTAGAGGAATCCTGAGCCATTCTTCGAGTAAACCCTGCTCCAGTTCCTCCAAAGACGCCGGCAGTGGGAATCTGCTTCTGACCTGCTGCTCCAACTGACACCACAGATGCTCGATAATGTTAAGATCCGGGGATTGTGGAGGCCAATCCAAGCGTTCTACTTCACTAACATGCTCTTCAAACGAGTTTTTAACGACCCCAGCGGTGTGGATTGGTGCATTATCATCCTGGAAGACGGCGCCGCCATTGAGAAACAGCGTTTGGACCATGGGATGGACCTGGTCAGCCAATATTGACAGATAGACGTGGGCGTTAACCCTACCATGCAGTACTACATCTGGGCCAAGAGTATTCCACGATATTGCTGCCCAAACCATCACAGATCCGCCTCCATGCTTAACGGTTGGAGTCAGGCAGTCGGGGTCATAAGCATCTTTAGGCTGTCTCCAGACGTAAACTCGACCGGAACATGGAAATAGCGTAAAGGAGGATTCGTCGGAGTAGACTACATTCTTCCACCGGTCCATTGACCAATTCTTATGGTCATTACACCATTTTCTGCGCCGCTCAATGTTGATGTGCGAAAGGAAGGGTTTGGCAATTGCAGCCCTCCCATGGTATCCAGCTCCATGGAGCTCGCGACGTACAGTTCTGGTCGATACCGGGCTTGCAAGATGCTGGTTAAGCTCTGCAGTCACTTTTGGAGCTGTGGTCTTATGGTTCTTTGTCACAATGCGCTTTAGCACCCGGCGGTCTCGATCACACAGCTTCTTCTTGCGTCCACTATTGCATTTGTCGGTGCTTGTCTTTCCATGGTTTTGGTATGCAGACATGACCATAGAGACAGTTCCTCTGGATACATTGAACATCTGAGCGGTTTTCGTCACCGATGCACCAGCCATCCGCGCTCCGACAATTTGTCCTCTTTGGAAGTCTGACGGGTCTTTCATAACTGCTAATTCATAATTCACTCAGATCTGTAAAAACAACGTGAGGGTTATAACATGACGTATACACTCTCTGTTACGCATTTAAATAGGTCTGCCAGTCATTTGACCGTTTACTTTGTGTCTGAGCAGTCCGTAAAGATAACTGGTGAAATCGGCGGGTGTTCATATTATTTTGTCTAACCCCTGTATATATATTTATATACCTTTGGTGTATATAACTATGGTTAGCTTCCGCCCGAATTGTTCATTCTGACGAAGGTCAAGCCTTTCACTCCACCTTAGACCTACAGTTTAACGTGGAATCCGAACCACGCCCCACCAGCAGCCCAGTGTCTTAACCACTAGGCCACTCAGGGTACCCATTTACTTAACAACCGCTTTCTTTATTGTTTGGAAGGATGAACAGCTGGATTTTGCTGCTCGCCGGCTGCCGTCGGGTCTCGAACCCAGGGCCGATGGATTCGTAGTCAGCGACGCTAACCACTACACCAACGAGGCGCATATATATATATATATAGTAGTATAGCTGCAAAATGCTTGAGTGCAAGTTCCAATTGCAGTGTTACGTAATGTTGCAAGAGTGCCAACCCCCACCCCCTTTGTTACAAGAGTGCCACCCCCACCCCCCTTTGTTGCTGAACCTCCCAAAGGGGAGTGCCAACCTTTGTTGCCAACCCCAAAATGGGATTGCCAGGGGTATGCAACTTGGAGGCGGAGTTCTCCCCCAAGCTCAACCTCCCAAAGGGGCAGAAAGAGAGAGAGAGAGATAGGAGGAGAGACCAAGAGGTGGGAACCCACAGTTGGGGGTTCACTCGGCTGGAAGCCGAGCTCATATGGGATCCTTCAGCTGTCCGCCGCCGTTTATAGGGTGCTTATCAGCCAGTTGGCTGAGTTGCCAGATAGCGCCATGTGTTTAATTATTCATTCAGCCAGTTGCCAGATTGCGATAATTATTTATTTATTCCTTATATTATTCAGCCAATCGGCTGCTGAGTTGCCAGATAGCAATAATTATTTATTTATTCCTTACATTATTCAGCCATTTGGTTGCTAAATACCACCATATATTTTAATTTATATTAGGGAGAGTTGCTAAATACCATCATATATTTTAATTTATATTATGGAGAGTTGCTAAATACCACCATTTTTTTTAACTCGCTACCAAAACAGATGAATTTTCTCCTTAAAGAGAACCAATTATTTTAAAAGAAATTCTGTTTATTAAATAAATAATTAGAATTTAAACACACTTTCTTTACACAACTAAAATAAATAATTTTATTACTTAATTCCTATTTTTATTATTATTAATATCGCAATTTTCGCTAAATGTGAGACCGTATATTGTACCCGTCTAGGTATAAACCAACTTTTAAATCCTTTTTCTTAAATATTTCCCAAAGAATACTGGATTACTAAATAAAATGCCAGTACCAGTCGGCAAAATGTTTTTGTTAATTCCGCGAATTAATATCAAATATATATATATATATATACATATCACACCTTCTTGCATAATATACAAGCTCATAATAATAAACTATTTCTTGGGGTAAATTGCGTGTTAAAAATGACTAAATACAGAGTCAGTTAAAGATTTTTTTTATTTAGATAAACGAAAAATAAACATACATGGATCACGATATTCTGCAGGGCAAACCTTTAAGGTATAAGCAAGGACGAGTATACTTATCCCACGCAATACTATTTTGCATAGGAATCACATAAAGTCCGAGTCATTACATGATCTTATGAGATCGACGCAAGATATTAATAATATATATAGGAATTCGTATATTAAAAGAAGCGTCTCTGCCCCCAAAGGATCAAAACTCAAAAGCGTGAAACAAATTTAAAAAAAATAAGAATGCAAAGTATGTAATTAGCTCGCAAGTTACTATTTTACGGCTATAAAGCGCTGTAATCTGCTCTTTACACACCTCCATGTATAAATTTGCCCTTAACTTACTCCACAATCAAGAACCAGTTTCGAGACCTGTTTAAAAACGAAGCCAATCTTCATAAAAGGTATTTCATAACATGTAATACAATCATTACCTCAAAATATGACAGCTTCTTGACGTGGTCTATAGGGAATTTGCCACGTCACCCATATATGGCTGACAAGGCATTCAATGGGCTAAAAGACAGTCTAATTATATATTTAAAAACTCTTTTTTGGAATAATATTAAATTATTCTGAACGCAGGGATACTTAAAATTTCTTTCGAAACCTCCAAATTCTTTAAGAAAACATTACCCCTCATTAAGTTATTATTATTAACAAACTGTATCCAAATATATTCTGATAACTGCTGATTACACATATTTAAGTAGAAATAAAATGATTACGAGCCAATTAATTATTTTAAACAGACTCCTCAAAGTTAACATAATTCGATTTTATGTTTCAGTCAGCTTACCCAATAAACGACGTTTTCTATGGATATTTATAAAAGAAAATGGAATTTTTGGCACAACCGCATAATTGCGTCTTCTACAATCCGTTTATTGCAATTTTAAATATTATGTTATCAATTTTATATGATGCGACCGATTTTCTGCTAACTTATTATGCTTTTGTTTAAATTACAAATGTCATTCTTGTTTAATTTGGTGTTCAATGAGCTGAATTATACAATGTAGATATGCGAAATCACTGTTTTTGGAAATGTTATTGTATCTATTACACGTTTCACGTAGTTTCTAAATTTAAGATGCGTGATATATATATATATATATATATATATATAGTGGCTTTCAGAAGTTCTTTTTGGTTTTGTTTCGTTTAACTTTTTAACTTTTGCGAATTAATCAACAAAAGCAATATTAACATTAAAAAATTCACTAAACAATTGGCTTAGCAAAAGAATTCGTTCCATTAACATATTCTCAAATCTATATACAAACACACACGCACCCACAATTATGTTTATTCCTGAAAACCACCGAAAACCTAATTTAACATTATTACTTAGACTATTCCAGTTACGTCTCACTCAACTCAGTTAAATATAGACTCATACGCGCAAATTTTACAGGCCGAAAAGGAAAAGAAGAAGCAGGAATAAAAAGTTCATCATAATAAATACTAAGTAGGCCCGACTCAGAAGATTGCGAACAAAAATGAAGTAAGCCTAAAATTTAGATAGGCCAAGAGTAAAGCCTGAATAAAAAGTAACGCCCTTAACAAGTAAACTAGTAAAAAATATTAATAAATTTCAGGAAATTTCTATTACCACAACGTTCAACCAAATCTGCTTGGCATGGATCAACTCTGCTGAGTTAATCTCAAAAACGCCTTTGCCCGTAACAGATTAAGATACATTAAAGAGGCTAGACAAAATTTGGACATAACTTTCGGATACATTCCAACAAAACAAAATCCTGCAGACTTTCTGACAAGAGGATTATCCTGTAAATTACTAAAATCCAACAAAAATTGGTTTCATGGACCTGAATTGATTCAGGATGATTGGCAGTTGTCTTTTTTAAAGGGGTGATGTGGTAATAAACTTGAATCTCTACACTGACAAAGATGGCTTATTAGCAAAACATCATTCTTAAAAGTCTCCAAAGTATGGGAACTCACACTTCTTCATCTGAGCTATTCCAGAATTTTACTATTCTATTTGAAAAACTATGTTGTACTAACTGTGATTTACATCTTTACTGAAAAAGCTTAAGGCTATGGACTCTTGTCCTATTATTGTGATCCTTTGTAAAAGAGAGTAGAAGTCTATATTATGTAACTCATTTATTATTTTTTATATACTTCTATCATATCACCTCGTAACCTTCATCGATTTAGAGAAAACATGTTTAGGTGATCCAAGCTATCTTTGTAACAAAGGTGTCTAGATATGGTATCATACTTGTGGCTCTCGTTTGTACTTTTTCTAGTCTGTCCTTGTCATGCTCTAAATAAGGACTACTGAACTGAATGCAATACTCAAGAAGAGACCTCACATATGAAGTGTAGAGCCTACTTATAATTTCTGGCGATTTATATTCTATAGATTTCTGCATTAGATTCAATCTAGCATTAGCCTTATTTCTAATTTCAATACAATGAGTTGTAGGTTTTCATAAATACAAATACTCAAGAGAAAAATACAAGCAGTGAAGTAATAATTATGTTCCATATATATATATATATATATATATGAGGTAGAGAGGTGTCCCCATTTTGGCTCCAGAAAATATAATCATTTTAGTTTATAACTCCAAAAATAGAAAAATGTCCCGCTTTTTGCTCCTAAAAATATGGTCACTTTAGGCTGAGGAAGATTCAGAATGAAATGTCCGTGTGAAGTATCGTGTTAATTTTAAATCAAATCTCGTTTTTTTATTTTTATTAGCTATCTTCATATATCATTTTCCCAAACTTCCTCAGTGACAATAAGAAGTATCCTGAAGGATACAACTTAATTGTAGAATGGAAAGACTTATCTTGAAACTTAATATGTATGAGCAATTTGACTGCTCTCTCAATTAATTATCTCTTTTCATAGCACAAGTAACTTTATCTTATTCGAGTTTGAGGGATGAGTTTCAATGAGAAAAATTGCAGACTGAATCTGTGAAAATGCTTTTAGCCAGAGTGGTAGCTTTTTGGTGTGACTTGATATATTGCGTGTTATGAAAACCAGCTCCTTAGCATGTTTTAAGAAATGCAATAAAATTTACAAAATTTACAGGACACAGAGCAATTAAAATGAAGTCCTGGACCACCAACTGCAACAGGTGAAGCTTTGTTTTAAACAGATTATAAGAATTCTGGCAAATAGTAGGCCTTTAGACGATTTCATATATGGCTGGGGTTGTAGGCCACTTTGTTCAGCGAGAGAGAGGTTTTTTAGTTTAATAAAATATAGAAATCTTTTATAAATTGTATTGTGAACGAGTAAATACTGTACTGTTTTAGTGTAAACAAGTTGGGGATGTGAGGCCTACCCTATTTAGTCAGATTTCCAAACACGTGCACAGTACATTAGAGTAATTAACCTCTGACTAAATAGTATATATATATATATATATATATATATATGTTATACACAAGCCACTCGATTTCCCATACTACCCCATGTTTTATCTTCAATATTTAAAACAGCCCTTGAGATAAACCTCGAGTGTCATCGACTCGTGCGACGCTCCTCCCCCACTTTTTTCTTTGTTCTTAAATGCTTGCCTCGGCGCGATTTGGACTCGTAGGAGGGATGGAGCACGAAAATAGAAGCGGACCGGTTAGAAGAGATCTGGCGCTTCGTCGTGAGGGTGAAAGGCCGGGTAGCGCCTGGTGATTCTCCGAGTAGGCCTTTGAGAGAGTTTGCTCGTTAAAGACTAAATTTGAGAGAATACTGAGATTTTGAAGTTTTTGAGGTTTTGAGGTTTTGAGGTTTTTGAGTTTATGAGGAAATGTTGAGAGCCGTTAGCCTAAACTACTGCGAGGGATGTAGTGGATGGGCAACGATAGAACTTAAGTTATTTAATTAATTAATTAAGACTAGTTTAAGAAACAACCTGAACTTGACCGTACTATATTTCAAATTCGAGACTGAACTTGTAACCAAATGTGACTTAAATTTATTGATTAAAAGCCATTCAAACCAACTATTTCATTATCAAATACACACTGAAATCGGGGGTACAGAAGTAAGCGGAAGATAAAGAATTCACGCAGAGGGTCACTAACTTAAAGAAAGATCTATTATAACTTCAATTTACTCATCGAGCATTTATTGTGACCTTCGAGAATAAACAATTTGTAATAAAGATCCGTCTCCCCTGACAACTGACATTTTTTATTCTTTATTACAAACTGGTGAAGAAGTAGGGGATAAACTGGATTTTTTATTACAACTGGTGTCAGAAGTGGGATCTTCCTTTTCTGATACCTCCCCCGAAAAACCTAAGTGAAAAGTGACAAAAAGTGCTCTCCAAGTGTGTATATGAGAGCTACCAGCTCGCAACAGACAGCGACGAAAGACAACGTGAGGGTCACACGATCGAGAACCACTGCGTGGGATGCTGCTGCTCAGGCCGAGTCGACATCGCAACTCGCTACTGGACACCAAGCCGCAAGAGGAGTAAACTTTCCCACTAACGAGGAAAGAGAGGTAAGCGACCCATCTTGTGTTGCGAGAGGTTTTTGAGGACGAGTGGAGCCTCCTTACAGCGGGCAGTTCCCCTAAATTAACCCCATCAAACCTTCATTTCTTTCCCACCAAAATTTTGATATAAATAGTACCTTTCCTTCCAATCGGTTCCCCATAGACTCGAGTTTGAGACTGATCCGGTTCCGAACCTATTTTTAGCACAATTTAGAGATTCAAATTCGGTCGAGTTTTGGCCAATCTCATTCGAGAACATGCCTCTTGGCCAAGAAGGAATCAGTCCCAACCATGTATCAGCAACCACTCCCTACACACTTCCCTCATCCCTATGTTCCCCCTTTCTATCCAGGGTATCCTCACTTGTATTCCCCCAATGTAGGCTTCCCCAATCCACACGTTAATATTGTCCGGTATATCACTAGTAATGCACCCAAATTCCATACAAAAAATGCCGGGTATAAGCACGCTCCATGTCTTCTATGTGGGGACAGGGAACACCTAGCTCCTCAGTGCTCCCTGATTGAAAAAGCGAAGATATTGAAGGAGAGGGAAAGGGTGCGTGAAAGGAATGAGAGCTATAGGCGAGAGAATGAAAGAGATCATCGGAGGGAATGGACCCCAAGAGGAGAACGACGGTATGAAGATTACGAAAGAAGAGGAAGTAGGTACTCTTCCCCTTCCTAATAATCGAGAAGACGGAACTTCTCGCCATATAAGAGAAATAGAGATAACTATGGTAACCCCAGATATGATAACAGGCATGAGCGTAACCCAAGATACGACAACAGGCATGAGGGTAACCCGAGATACGCGAACAGGTATGTGGGTAACCCGAGATACGAGAACAGGTATGAGGGTAACCCTAGATACAACAACAGGTATGAGGGTAACCCAAGATACGACAACAGATATGAGAATCGGTACGAGAATCGGTATCGTTCACCGTCGCCCTATGAACGAAGAAGAAGGGACTATTCCCCTTACGACGGAGACTACTCCCCTTATGACAGAAGAAACGGAGGTTACCCCTCCCCCAACAGGAATGGAGGCAGGTATCCCGACAGAAGAACGGACCGAAGTCCGTCACCCTATCGGAGATACGATAAGGAAAGAGAACCTAACCGCGGAAGACGCCCAGAAAAAGAATGGAAAAAAGGGCGAGATGATTCTCCGTGGCCCCGAAGAAAGACCCCTCAACCGAAAGGGACCTTTTCCCCCGTCGAGAGTCATTTAAGGAGGAGGAAGAGCCAAAACACAAGACAAAAGAATTTAAATTGAAGTCGATATTGGTAAGGAGGAAGGAAGACAAAGGCAGGGAATGGGACGAAAGAGACAGAAAAATCTCACAAATAAGGAAGCGAAAGAGATAAATGAAATATATGAAAGGAATGAAAGACACAGCTTCCATAATGATACGAAAGAGCAGTGTCTAAATGTTTATGAAACGAGCAATATTGAAAGTGCATATACGGTGCAAGAGGACGAAGCGTGTCTGCAGAAAAATCTGACCTTGAGAGCGGAGTCTGCCTCATGCAGACCTCATAACGAGTGCGAGGAAAGAACAGAAAGTGACCTTGACTTTGAGGTAGAATATCGGTCAGAGGACACAGACGAGGTGAAAACGATAGCGGTGTGTAAGAAAAGAATGTATGAAATGTTCGAATTAAGCGATAAAGAAATGGAAACAATGCAAGAATTAAAATCTGAGAGCTCGATGGATGAGAGTATGATAGAAGAGAACACGATAGACCGAAGGGAAATTGATCCCCCAACGGAAGCAAAATGGGTAATCGGAGATGACGTGTGTTCATGTGACATAAATATGAGACATAACATGACGAAGAGTGATTCGCGTCTATATTGTGGGAACAGAAGCAGTTCGAATCCGACGAACAAACATGTAAATTGCGAAAATGAATTAAAAACGAGCGAGGAAAATATCGTGATAATGGATGCGGATGAATTGGCTATACAGGAAATGAAAGAATTCAGCGAAACAGACATAAATGAAGTAGCTCCGTCGAATGATTGCCCCTGGGAATCGACCAGGGTAAAGATAAACGAAAGTTGCGTGAGGGAGAATGCAGAGCAACAAATAATGAATGAAAACGGTCCCATGACGTCCCTTGAACTTTTGAACGAAGGGACCGATGTTTGTTTAAAAAGGGAAGGGTCAATTGACACTGTTGAATTTCGACCCCCAAGTCGAAATTACGAATCATAGCCGTAAGGCTGTAAATGACGAAGTCCTAACCACCATGGGACAAATAGAAACAAAAATAGGCATTGAGCGCGAGAAATATGATCTTACTGCGTTGCTCGTTAAAAAATTGCCTGAGAGATTAAACTTTATTTTAGGGGCGGATTTCATCCGAGTAAACCTCATACATACTGAAGGTAAAGGTACGGGGTTTGTGGCTTACATAAGATACAAATTCACGCAGAGTGTCACTAACTTAAAGAGATCTATTATAACTATTATAACTTGTAATGAGGATCCGTCTCCCCTGACAACGGACATTTTTTATTCTTTATTACAAACTGGTGAAGAAGTATGGGATAAACTGGATTTTTTATTACATATATATATATATATATATATATATATATATATATATATATAGTGGCGTTCAAAAGTTCTTTTTGGGCGTGTTTCGTTTTTTCATCCGTTTTAACATTTTATTAGTAAAGTTTTTTAACAATTTTACGTTTGAATGTCTTTAGTGGTTTTATTTTTATCACTCGTATATTTTTCTCATTTATATATTTTTTACTCTCGATTTGATTTTGACTTATGCCTGTTTCTGATACAAATATATGCATGAACCCTTTTCAGATAGGATCTGATCGCTAGTTCAACTTTATTTGGTTTTAGATTTTATAAATTTTAAAAAGATGTAGGGCAATGAGAAACACAAGGGAGAAAATGAAACCTAATTGAAACATTTACATATTCAAATATACGTAGTAATAATAATAAGCACATCGTTAACAATATATATATATATATATATCATTCAAGTGCTATGGTATCCAAAGGGCATCATAGGCGCCAGGCACCATGACGTACTAGCGAGCATACCAAATTTCCATCAAAGGCATCTCACTTAGAGTCTAGCATCAGACTTTTTAAATCACAAAGCAAACTAATTTGTCCAAACACATGAATACATTTTAAGTCAATATATATATACCAACAAAGTTGCGTATCTGCCTACAGTTAATACTGAGGCAGAGTAGCCAACTGTTTGAGCTCAGTTTTGGTAGGCTACCCAAGATTTTTTGATCTGCATGCCCTATTCAGTACTTGATTGCAGCCTCAAAATAACTGCATCTGATCTTATTTAGCTATATGTTAATTGTAGTTAAACTGAAGTGATCAAAACTCAAACACTGTAGGCTGTTGCCCTGACAAGCTTGCAGAAGTCACAAAGTTCTTCATAATTAGTGATTGAACCAATCTTCTCATCTGAAAAGGCTAAATTTAATGTCAGGTTAACTTGTTCTGTGTTACGTATTCACTAGACAGCAGCACAAAATAAGATAGCAGTAAACAGAGGAAAACGAATAACTGCAATGGATTGCTCATGTAAATAAAAAACGCTGAAAAGATTTCAAGGGGCGTGGCTATAATGACTAAATTTAGAAATGTAACCCTAAACAGGCTTCATTGGGATTTATCATGCTCTTTAATTCAATAAGAATGAGTTTAAGTGTTCTAAATTTAATGAAATTCATATTCATTTATTGCTCTGCTTACAATGTACAAAGAACATATAAACTGATGTTGTAACAACTATATAAAAATGGATCAGTAAAAGCTTTACTACACATTAGGGCGGCTCGTTTTTACACTTTTTTCGATATTTGATTGGGGGTAGTGCGGAAAAGTTGCGATTTGGAGAGAAAATAAAGTGTGTAAAATTTTTTGATCTACGTCAATACCTTCCGGTGGCGGCGAGTCCTTAAAAATCGAAAAATAGGCCTAACGGGGTAGATTGGAAAATGGTTTTAAAGACTTACAAAATAAACAATAAAAATTTCAGCACAATCTGTTAATAACTTCCGGTGGCGTCTTAGCCGTTAAAATATCCAAAATATTGTTTTAAAGCAAGTTTTAACAAGATGTTATACAAATGTTAATTCCGGTATATTTCTGTGCAAACAACCCTCAGAACACTATTATAGGCTTGAATAAATTAATAGCAGTCATTGAACAATGAACATTATATAAAAATTATATAAAATTATATAAAATTTTTGTGTTTTTAGCCCTATTTTTCGATTTTTAAGGACTCGCCGCCACCGGAAGGTATTGACGTAGATAAAAAAAATTTACACACTTTATTTTCTCTCCAAATCGCAACTTTTCCGCACTACCCCCAATCAAATATCGAAAAAAGTGTAAAAACGAGCCGCCCTACTACACATATAGGCCTAAATAAATTTTCTTCATGTAATGCTAGATAAAAATCTGCATTGGATTGCTCATGTAAATAAAAACACTGAAAAGATTTCAAGGAGCGTAACTATAATGATTAAACTTAAAAATGTACATAATTTGATTAAACAGTAAACAGCATAACAACACATTGTAAATTCCTAATTAAACTTATATTTAAGCTTATACTCTTCACATTTTCATGCATTAATCACTTCATTGTTAGGCACTTCATCAATCATTTCATTAGACATATCAGAAATATGGAGAAATTTATTTTCAGGATCTATAAATATGCACATAATTGCATTTCTTCAAGTGAGGACTGATTACAAGCCTACTAACTAATTATTTTCTCCTAGTCACTGAAGAGTTTACATTGAACTGATCTTTGATTGATAATGTTTCATCCCAGCCTACATTTTTCTTCCAAGGTTCTTGGAGAAATATTTTTTGATCCAACAGTTGCAAAGTATGGACAAGGCCACGGATCAAATATCTTTCAAGCTTCAGAAAGTATTTCTCTTTTTGTATTAGCTCCCAAATTAAGTTCAAATTCCTTTGTACAAAGTGAATCATGCTTAGCAGAAGCTTTCTGAAGGTAGATGATGAGTCAACAGACGCAATTAAGCCCTACTTAGATAAATTATTTACACAAAGCAGATTAAGGGGATGTTAATAATCCACTAACAGCAGTACGTAAACATTTTGTGATGTGAACTCAATAGTGAGACGTTTATTTCAAAAGCACACAGATAAAGTGGGAAATCTTTTCAGCCAATATATCGCTAACAAAGACTTAATCTTAAATTTACATTTACAATACATAAATGAGAGTGGCAACGACTGAAGTGTGGAAATCCCAGAATGAAAATGAGAATGAACGTGATTGAGAATCTCATACTTACAAAGTGGATTATGAATTAATTACTTAAGTAGGGTGTGTCAATTTTAGGGAGCAAAGTGAAATCTTTAGATTTTCAAAGACTACTAGTGTCCAAATGATACATTTTTCATGTGCTATTCGAAATATGGCTTTAAACTCCAGGGAAAAATATAATTTGTAGACATTTTCCCCTTTCACATCAGGCGAATTTATTCAGCTTCTGTCTTAATACAGAAATTTATCTATCACAGAATTTCTGGCTATTTATATTCTATATGTTTCTGCATTAGGCTCAATCTAGCATTATCCTTATTTCTAATTTCAATACAATGAGTTGTAGATTTATTCTTAAAAGTCCCCAAAGTATGGGAACTCATGTCACATATATATATATATATATATATATATATATATAAATGGTTGTACCTGACAACTTCTTCTTCTTCCGCAGCCTTATTAGTCCACTTCTATGTGGGGTCGCTGTTGTAGATCCTTCTTCATTCACTTCTGTCTTGAGCCACCTCTTCCTCCAGCTTCTAGGACAAAATCCCCCCGTGGACAAAATCCCCTCGTGGACAAAATCCCCTCGCGGACAAAATCCCCCCGGACACAACCCCCCCGGACACAATCCCCCCGCGGACAAAATCCCCCTAAGGCTTTATTAAAAAAATAAGAATACGACTGACTTTATTAAAGTTTTAACAAAAATATCACGACTTAACCTAACCAATCGTCAAGGGCGTACAATTACCTAACCGGGCAAACAAATAAGAATACGACTGACTTTATTGAAGAAGAAAAATTAAAAACACAAAGTCAAACAAAATTCAAAATTTAAAAAGACAAATTAAAAGCAATTCCCTTAAGAAAATCAAAAATAGACCTGTTGTTATAGTCTTGTACAATTTTCAAAATGCGAGAAGAAGAAGACTTATACTTCTTCCTTTGCGGTTCTGTCGGCAAGCCAGCGATAATTTGAGAAATAAATGCCTGTTGGTAGCTTATTTCTTGCCCTAAAACTTTTAAAAATTTCCATATGTTTGGATGCGAGCATCCTGTTAGAGATGCAAAGCGTCTATGCCAGCAACTACTTCTTCCGCTTGAGCAGAGCAAGTTTGTGTAATAATTTGCTGAGTAGTTTCTTGAGTTTCATAGGCACGCTTTTTAATTGCTTGGGCTACCTTTGTAGCCTCACATCGCGGATTATCCGGTGCGTGGGTGTGTTGATGCAACTTTTCAATTATTTCGTTATTCAACACTTTAACTTTAGCTTTGCATGTTGCTTGAGAACGTCGACGGTCACACTCGTAAGATATAACACCATTTGCCAAGTTTTTCTGCTTAACATAAATAAATCCGTCACACAGTAGTTTTGTTTGACCTTTATTGCTTTTAATAAACTCCATCACTAAGGGTTAAATAACTTCCAACACCTCTGGAGATGGAAAATAAACTAAATTTATGTCTAAACTTAAATTTCACGAAGCCTCTTTTCTTATTCTTATTCTTATTCTTATTGTGTTTTTAATTTTTCTTCTTTAATAAAGTCAGTCGTATTCTTCTTTTTTTAATAAAGCCTTAGGGGGATTTTGTCCGCGGGGGGATTGTGTCCGGGGGGGGTTGTGTCCGGGGGATTTTGTCCATGGGGGATTTTGTCCGCGAGGGGATTTTGTCCACGGGGGGATTTTGTCCTGATACCCTTCCTCCAGTCCCTTATCACTATCTTTCTTCAGTCTATCCCGCCACCTCATCTTAGGTCTACCTCTTCTTCTCGTATCTGGAATTTCCATCCTAAGCATCCGTCGTCCCAACATACTCCTCCTCCTCTCTGGACATGCCCAATGCCATACCATCTCAATCTCTTTTCCTGTGCCTTCTTGGAGATTTCCGTTACTTTTGTTGTTCCTCTTGTTATAATGGATCTGCATTCATAAGGTTTTGGCAAAAGTTTTACGGCCGGATGCCCTTCCTGCCGCCAACCCTCCTCCTTTCTCCGGGCTTGGGGCTTGGGACCGGCTGAGACTTGGGCTGGCTTGCCCACTCCCAGGCGGAGTTGGTTGTACCTGACAACTATCCTCATATAAATAAAAATATTAAAAAAATATCTCAAGGCACTGTTTCATCTTAGTGGAGTTTGCCCAAATTAAAATATCGTTTTCTTTACAGAAAAAAATACGAATTTAAGGCTTAACTTATCCGTCTTCTCCTTTACAGTGCATAATAATAGATAAATAAATAACCCAACCCGAGGGTAAGGCAAGCCAGCCTTATTCTCGGCCGGTCCCAAGTCCGGATAAATGGGGAGGGTTGGCGTCAGGAAAGGCATCCGGCCATAAAAACCCAGCCAAAACCACAATGGTCAGTCTTCAACACGAAAATGCGATGACGGCTAGGGCGTACCCCGTAGGCGACGTACAGAGACCTCGCCCGACCTCTGTGGTGAGGCGAGGGCTACCGCACCAAGAGCGGGTGCGGCTAACGAAGCGAGCTCGGGTGGACCTGAGAACTGCGACGCTGAATGTTGGAAGCATGACTGGCAGAGGAAGAGAGATTGAGGAGTTGATGAAGAAGAGGAGAGTTGGGTTGTTGTGTGTACAAGAAACACGCTGGAAGGGGAACAAAGCAAGAGAACTCAGTGAGGGATATAAATTGTTCTACAGTGGGGCGTCGGTCGAGGGAAGGAATGATGTGGGTATTGTATTGGCGAAGGAATTGAAGGATAGCATAGTGGAAGTAAAGCGAAGAGGAGATAGACTGGTGACTTTGAGAATGAATTATGGGGAACATGTACTCAATATAATCAGTGCATACGCGCCCCAAAGTGGATGTCCGGACGACGTTAAGGAAGCATTCTGGAGGTTATTGGAGGAAGAAATGGAGAGTATTGCCGAGGACGAACGAATGGTGTTGGGCGGGGATATGAATGGACACGTTGGTGAACATAACGATGGAGTGGTCAGAGTGAACGGTGGTCATGGCTATGGAGAGGCAAACGTGGACGGTGAGAGAGTGTTGGATATGGCTGTATCGTTTGATCTAGCGATTGTAAATACGTTTTTCAGAAAGAGGGAGGAGCATGTTATTACGTACAAGAGTGGAGGCAGAACATCGCAAATTGATTTCATACTGTATAGGAGGGCGCAATTGACCGAGGTGAGGGACTGCAAAGTTATTCCAGGAGACCATGTGACGCCACAACACCGGTTGGTAGTCATGGATGTGATGTTGAAAAGAGGAAGAAAGACCCGAGGAACAACAGTGAGGAGAATTAGGTGGTACAAACTGAGAGAGGAGGGGAAGAAACGGGAATTTAGAGAGAGAGTGTTGAGTGAAATCCATGTTGATGAACAGAATGTACAGGATTGGTGGGTACATAATGCGAATGTCATGAGAACGGCAGGTAGAGACATATTGGGGGAAACATCAGGTAAAGTGTGGGAAGATAAGGAAGGATGGTGGTGGAGTGATGAGATCCAAAGAGCACTACGAAGTAGGAGAGAAACTAAGAAGTTATGGAAAGAATCGAGGAGTGAAGAGTGTAAGATGGTATATAAAGAAGCAAAGAAACAGGCAAAGAGAGCAGTGGCGAGAGCAAAGGCGGGGGCATATCGGCAGATGTATGATTATTTAGAGGATCGTGAAGGACAAAAGAAGATATACAGATTGGCTAAGAGCAGAAATAGAGCGACAAGAGACTTTACACAGGTAAAACAAATTAAGGGAAGGGAGGGGGCGGTGCTGCAAAGAGATGAAGAGATAAAGGATAGATGGAAGGAATATTTTGAGGAATTATTAAATAAAGAAAACCCAAGATCTTTCTATGAGGATGGATTACCAAATGTAGCTATGACAGAACAAGTGGGGAGGATGGAAGTGAGTCGTGCTCTGAATAGGATGAAAAATAACAAAGCGACTGGCCCAGACGAGATACCAGCCGAGGCATGGAAGGCACTGGGAGATGAGGGGTGGATCTGGTGTGGGATCTAATGCAGAAGTTGTTTGACCAGGAGGTGATTCCGGATGAGTGGCGGACCAGCATCATAGTGCCATATTCAAAGAGAAGGGAGATGTACAAGATTGCACGAATTATAGAGGGATCAAGCTAATATCACATACAATGAAGATATGGGAGCGAATAGTGGAGAGTAGGTTGAGAGACGAAGCGGAAGTGTCAGTGGAACAGTTTGGATTTATGCCGGGAAGGAGAACGACAGATGCAGTTTTTGCATTGAAACAGTTGGCAGAGAGGTACAGAGAGGGGCAGAAGGCGTTGCACATGGTTTTTATTGACTTGGAGAAGGCATATGATAGGATACCATGGCAGGAAGTTTGGAGATGCTTAAGGGAAAAGATGGTACCGGAGAAGTATGTTAAACTGATCAAGGGGATGTACAGGGAGTAACAACTAAGGTGAGGAGTAGCGTGGGTGTGTCAGAGAGCTTTGGGGTGGAAGTTGGTCTGCACCAAGGATCAGCTTTGAGCCCCTTTCTTTTCAATGTGGTATTCGATGTGTTGACGGACAGGATTAGAGGGGAGGCGCCGTGGTGCATGATGTATGCAGACGATGTTGTGTTGAGTGGGGAGACGAAAGAGGAGGTGGAGCAGCAGTTGGAAAATTGGAGAGAGGCGTTGGAAAGTAGGAGGATGAGAATTAGCCGAAAGAAGACCGAATATATGAGATGTGATGTGCAGCAGGACCGAAGAGGGGAAGTGACATTGAGTGGAGAGCGTGTTAAGACGGTGGAGTATTTTAAATACTTGGGGTCAACAGTGGATGCAGAGGGGGGAGCAGAGAGAGAGATAAACTGTAGAATACAGTCGGGGTGGAAGAACTGGAGAGACGTATCAGGGGTGCTCTGTGATAAGAGGGTCCCAGTAAAACTGAAGGGAAAGGTATTCAAAACAGTGGTGAGGCCGGCAATGTTGTATGGAATGGAGACTGTGCCAATGAAGAAGAGCAATGAAAGAAAAATCGATGTGGCTGAAATGAAGATGTTGAGATGGATGTGTGGAGTGACGAGGAGGGATAGGGTCAGAAATGAGCATATAAGAGGAACAGTGAAGGTGGCGGAAGCATCTAAGAAGGTGCAGGAGGCCAGGCTGAGGTGGTATGGACACGTCAGGAGAAGAGAGGAGGAGTATGTGGGGCGCAGAGTGCTGGAGATGGAGTTGCCGGGACGGAGAAGAAGAGGAAGACCGAAGACGAGATGGAGGGACTGTGTGGTGGCGGACATCAGGGAGAAGGACTTGGAGGAGGACGCGGTATACGACAGAGGAGAGTGGAGAAGACGAACCAAAAACAGCGACCCCATGTAAAGATGGGATAATAAGCTGCGGAAGAAGAAGAATAATAGATAAATAAATAAGTAAATAAGTATTATTAATAGTTAAAACATGTATTACAATATTAAGCAAAATTAATGGACAATATTAAACAATATTAGTGGGCATTAATCCTAGATATTTGGTCCCAATTTTTCTATCAGCTGTTTGGTTACAAATGTTTGTTGGGAGCAGGTATCTTAAAGACACCTAGCCTGTACTATTTGTCCCCGTTTGTTTTGGATTTGAGTTAAAGAGTAGGATCTATTAAATAAGCTTAACTCATTTTAGGTCCTATAAAAAATAGGCCCACCTTACTTTACCTTACTCTTTACACTCAAGGCCTATCCTAACTAAAAACATTGTAAATTTTTAATTCAACCTGTGACGCAGGTTATATAAAAAACTTATTACAGTAATTTAACTCGCTCAACATCATAAAATTAAACTCAGAACTTTAACACTAACAACAATTATGGAAGACTTGGATAAAAGGGTAAAAAACCCAGGCAAAAAAACAAAATCACACACCTTGGGGACTATGGCACCATCTCAAAACTACAAAAAATTAATGAGAAAAAATCAGCACGTAAAGGTGTCATCACCAAACTGTACAATGATTACAAACCGAAAGAACCTACAAGATATGATCTTGAAACAACATTAAATTCGGTTAATATTCATCTTTTAACCCGCTCACGCGCGGTTAAATCAGTACAATATATTGAATTGCCATTCAAAACTGACTAAGAAAATATATATCTTATGTTGTGCAAATTTGTTGAAATGTACTTTTTTCATAAAATATTTTTCCTGGTTGGACTATTTTTCACTACTCTGCGACTTAATTAGCTGGTTGGATTTTGTTCTGGCTATTTTTTTTCAAGTTGGATTCAATTTGTGGTGTTTGTGATAGAATTATGACGTACCACTCGTGTGATTTTGACTTTGAGAACTTGAGTCTTCCTCTAGGGCACATGATGAAGACAAAAGATTAGTTGTTTTTATCAATTACGGCGTTATTCTCTCATCCTTAACTTGCCCGAAATGTGACAGTGAGGGCCTAATATCAAAGTTGCGTACACTTGCAGTACACACGTTTGAGGGTGACAGAGTCAAATTTCAATCTTTTACTAAAAAATTTCATAGCCTTACAGGTAATAAAAACTACATTACAGATGTTGATAAATTTAGTTATTTAGTGAACTGAAAGGCCCTGCCTTAAGATTAGTGGAATCGCTACCAGCCATAGGTACTTCTTATTCTGTGGCATTAGAATTACTTAACAGAAATTACATGAATAAGGACGAAATTATACATGATTTGGCTTTTAAAGTAATGAACATGCGAGCCCAAAAGACAACTATGGTGACCTCTTTGACTTTTACTGTGATTCTGAATGTCTCATGGGACAACTTAAAAACAATAATTTAAACATTGCAGAAACAGTTTGTATCATTCAAGCTGTTGTTTTTGAAAAGCTCCCTTCTAAGATAAAAGAGGTATTTCATCAGAGAACGACTGACATATACCCTAGCTTTAATAAGCTAAGAGAAGATTTCCCAACTGTGCTTGCACTTTACAAATCAAGTTACACACTCCCAAAATTTAACACAGCACAAGAAAAAATAGACAAACAGGGAAAAATATTTTAGGAAAAAAGTACATTCCAACAAATTTGCACAACATAAGATATATATTTTCTTAGTCAGTTTTGAATGGCAATTCAATATATTGTACTGATTTAACCGTGAGTGAACGGGTTAAGAGACGAATATTAACCAAATTTAATGTTGTTTGAAGATCATATCTTGTAGGTTCTTTCTGTTTGTAATCATTATACAGTTTGGTGATGACACCTTTACGTGCTGATTTTTTTCTCATTAATTTTTTGTAGGTTTGAGATGGTGCCATAGTCTCCAAGGTCTGTGTTTTTGTTTTTTTAGTCTGGGTTTTTACCCTTTTGTCCAAGTCTTCCATAATTGTTGTTAGTGTTAAAGTTCTGAGTTTAATTTTATGATGTTGAGCGAGTTAGATTACTGTAATAAGTTTTTTATATAACCTGCGTCACAGGTTGAATTAAAAATTTACAATGTTTTAAGTTAGGATAAGCCTTGAGTGTAAAAAGTAAGGTAACGTAAGGTGGGCATATTTTTTATAGGACCTAAATTGAGTTAAGCCTATTTAATAGATCCTACTCTTTAACTCAAATCCAAAACAAACGGGGACAAATAGTACAGGCTAGGTGTCTTTAAGATACCTGCTCCCAACAAACATTTGTAACCAAGCAGCTGATAGAAAAATTGGGACCAAAATCTAGGATTAATGTCCACTAATATTGTTTAATATTGTCCATTAATTTTGCTTAATATTGTAATACATGTTTTAACTATTAATAATACTTATTTACTTATTTATTTATTTATTATTATGCACTGTGAAGGAGAAGACGGATAAGTTAAGCCTTAAATTCGGTTTTTTTCTGTAAAGAAACCGATATTTTAATATGGGCAAACTCTACTAAGATGAAACAGTGCCTTGAGATATTTTTCTAATATTTTTATTTATATGAGGATAGTTGTCAGGTACAACCATTTATTTATATATATATACATATATATATATATATATATATATATATATATATGTGACATGAGTTCCCATACTTTGGGGACTTTTAAGAATAAACCTACAACTCATTGCATTGAAATTAGAAATAAGGATAATGCTACATTGAGCCTAATGCAGAAACATATAGAATATAAATAGCCAAAAATTCTGTGATATATAAATTTCTGTATTAAGACAGAAGCTGAATAAATTCGCCTGACATGAAAGAGGAAAATGTCTACAAATTATATTTTTCCCTGAAGTTTAAAGCCATATTTCGAATAGCACATGAAAAATGCATCATTTGGTCACTAGTAGTCTTTGAAAATCTAAAGATTTCACTTTGCTCCCTAAAATTGATAAACCCTACTTAAGTAATTAATCCATAATCCACTTTGTAAGTATGAGATTCTCAATCACGTTCATTCCCATTTTCATTCTGGGATTTCCACACTTCAGTCGTTGCCACTCTCATTTATGTATTGTAAATGTAAATTTAAGATTAAGTCTTTGTTAGCGATATATTGGCTGAAAAGATTTCCCACTTTATCTGTGTGCTTTTGAAATAAACGTCTCACTATTGAGTTCACATCACAAAATGTTTACGTACTGCTGTTAGTGGATTATTAACATCCCCTTAATCTGCTTTGTGTAAATAATTTATCTAAGTAGGGCTTAATTGCGTCTGTTGACTCATCATCTACCTTCAGAAAGCTTCTGCTAAGCATGATTCACTTGGTACAAATGAATTTGAACTTAATTTGGGAGCTAATACAAAAAGAGAAATACTTTCTGAAGCTTGAAAGATATTTGATCCGTGGCCTTCTTCCTACTTTGCAACTGTTGGATCAAAATATATTTCTCCAAGAACCTTGGAAGAAAAATGTAGGCTGGGATGAAACATTATCAATCAAAGATCAGTCTAATGTAAACTCTTCAGTGATTAGGAGAAAATAGTTAGTTAGTAGGCTTGTAATCAGTCCTCACTTGAAGAAATGCAATTATGTGCATATTTATAGATCCTGAAAATAAATTTCTCCATATTTCTGATATGTCTAATGAAATGATTGATGAAGTGCCTAACAATGAAGTGGTTAATGCATGAAAATGTAAAGAGTATAAGCTTAAATATAAGTTTAATTAGGAATTTACAATGTGTTGTTAAGCTGTTTACTGTTTAATCAAATTATGTACATTTTTAAGTTTAATCATTATAGTTACGCTCCTTGAAATCTTTTCAGTGTTTTTATTTACATGAGCAATCCAAGGCAGATTTTTATCTAGCATTACATAAAGAAAATTTATTTAGGCCTATATGTGTAGGAAAGCTTTTACTGATCCATTTTTATATAGTTGTTACAACATCAGTTTATATGTTCTTTGTACATTGTATAAGCAGAGAATAAATGAATATGAATTTCATTAAATTTGCAACATTAAACTATTCTTATTGAATTAGAGAGCATGATAAATCCCAATGAAGCCTGTTTAGGGTTACATTTCTAAATTTAGTCATTATAGCCACGCCCCTTGAAATCTTTTCAGCGTTTTTTATTTACATGAGCAATCCATTGCAGTTATTCGTTTTCCTCTGTTTACTGCTATCTTATTTTGTGCTGCTGTCTAGTGAATACGTAACACAGAACAAGTTAACCTGACATTAAATTTAGCCTTTTCAGATGAGAAGATTGGTTCAATCACTAATTATGAAGAACTTTGTGACTTCTGCAAGCTTGTCAGGGCAACAGCCTACTGTTTGAGTTTTGATCACTTCAGTTTAACTACAATTAACATATAGCTAAATAAGATCAGATGCAGTTATTCTGAAGCTTCAATCAAGTACTGAATAGGCATGCAGATCAAAAAATCTTGGGTAGCCTACCAAAACTGAGTTCAAACAGTTAGCTACTCTGCCTCAGTATTAACTGTAGGCAGATACGCAACTTTGTTGGTATATATATATTGACTTAAAATGTATTCATGTGTTTGGACAAA
>JAJOZX010000325.1:635000-842500 GCA_023014485.1 Bathynomus jamesi | reverse complement strand
TGAGTCTATATTTAACTGAGTTGAGTTAGACGTAACTGGAATAGTCTAAGTAATAATGTTAAATTAGATTTTCGGTGGTTTTCAGGAATAAATATAATTGTGTGTGCGTGTTTGTTTGTATATAGATTTGAGAATATGTTAATGGAACCAATTCTTTTGTTAAGCCAATTGTTTAGTGAATTTTTTAATGTTAATATTGTTTTAGTTGATTAATTCTCTTAAAGGTAAAAAGTTAAATGAAACAAGACCAAAAAGAACTTTTGAAAGCCACTATATATATATATATATATATATATATATATATATATATATATATATATAGATCTATCTATCCATCTATATATATATCTATATATCTATATATATATATATATATATATATATATATATATATCTCACGCATCTTAAATTTAGAAACTACGTGAAACATGTAATAGATACAATAACATTTCCAAAAACAGTGATTTCGCATATCTACATTGTATAATTCAGCTCATTGAAAACCAAATTAAACAAGAATGACATTTGTAATTTAAACAAAAGCATAATAAGTTAGCAGAAAATCGGTCACATCATATAAAATTGATAGCATAATACTTAAAATTACAATAAACGGATTGTAGAAGGCGCAATTATGCGGCGGTTGTGCCAAAAATTCCATTTTCTTTTATAAATATCCATAGAAAACGTCGTTTATTGGGTAAGCTGACTGAAACATAAAATCGAATTCTGTTAACTTTGAGGAGTCTGTTTAAAATAATTAATTGGCTCGTAATCATTTTATTTCTACTTAAATGTGTGTAATCAGCAGTTATCAGAATATATTTGGATACAGTTTGTTAATAATAATAACTTAATGAGGGGTAATGTTTTCTTAAAGAATTTGGAGGTTTCAAAAGAAATTTTAAGTATCCCTGCGTCCAGAATAATTTAATATTATTCCAAAAAGACTTTAAATATATAATTGGACTTTCTTTTAACCCTTTGAATGCCATGTCAGCCATATATGGGTGAAGTGGCAAAATCCCTATAGACCACGTCAAGAAGCTGTCATATTTTGAGGTAATGATAGTATTGCATGTTATGAAATACCTTTTATGAAGATTGGCTTCGTTTTTAAACAGGTCTCGAAACTGGTTCTTGATTGTGGAGTAAATTAAGGGCAAGTTTATACATGAAGGTGTGTATAGAGCAGATTACATCGCTTTAGAGCTGCAAAATAGTAACTTGCGAGCTAATTACATACTTTGCATTCTTATTTTTTTTTAAATTCGTTTCACGCTTTTGAGTTTTGATCCTTTGGGGGGAGAGACGCTTCTTTTAATATACGAATTCCTATATATATTATTAATATCTTGCGTCGATCTCATAAGATCGTGTAATGACTCGGACTTTATGCGGTTCCTGTGCAAAATAGTATTGCGTGGGGTAAGTATACTCGTCCTTGCTTATACCTTAAAGGTTTGCCCTGCAGAACATCGTGATGCAGGTATGTTTATTTTTGATTTATCTAAATGAAAAAAATCTTTAACTGACTTTCTGTATTTAGTAATTTTTAACACGTTATTACCCCAAGAAATAGTTTATTATTATGAGCTTGTATATTATGCAAGAAGGTTTGGTATATATTATATATATATTTGATATTAATTCGCAAAATTAACAAAAACATTTTGCCGACTGGTACTGGCATTTTTATTTAGTAATCCAGTATTCTTTGGGAAATATTTAAGAAAAAGATTTAAAAGTTGGTTTATACCTAGACGAGTACAATATACGGTCTCACATTTAGCGAAAATTGTGATATTAATAATAATAAAAATAGGAATTAAGTAATAAAATGATTTATTTTAGTTGTGTAAAGAGTGTGTTTAAATTCTAATTATTTATTTAATAAACAGAATTTCTTTTAAAATAATTGGTTCTCTTTAAGGAGAAAATTCATCTGTTTTGGTAGCATGTTAATATAAATGGTGGTATTTAGCAACCCTCCCTAATATAAATTAAAATATATGGTGGTATTTAGCAACCAAATGGCTGAATAATATAAGCAATAAATAAATAATTATTCCTATCTGGCAAATTAGCAGCCGATTGGTTGAATAATATAAGGAATAATTAAAAAGATATTGCTATCTGGCAACTCAGCAGCCGATTGGCTGAATAATATAAGGAATAAATAAATAATTATTGCTATCTGGCAACTCAGCAGCCGATTGACTGGATAATATAAGGAATAAATAAATAATTATTGCTATCTGGCAACTGGCTGAATGAATAATTAAACACATGCCGCTAACTAGCAACTCAGCCAACTGGCTGATTAGCACTCGATAAGAGGCGGCGGACGGCTGAAAGATCCCATATGAGCTCGGCTTCCAGCCGAGTGAACACCCAACTCTGGGTCTCTCCTCTCTTTTTCTCTCTCTCTCTCTCTCTCTCTCTCTTTCTGCCGCTTTGTGGGGTTCAGTTTGGGGGAGAACTCCGCCTCCAAGTTGCATACTCCTTGCAATCCCATTTTGGGGTTAGCAACAAAGGTTGGCACTCCCCTTTGGGGGGTTCAGCTTGGGGGATAACTCCAGGTTGCATACCCCTTGCAGTCCCACTTTGGGGTTGGCAACAAAGGGGAGGTGGGGGTTGCCTTGCAACAAAGGGGGCGGGTGTTGGCACTCTTGCAACAAAGGGGGATGTTGGCACTCTTGCAACATTGCAACTTGCACTCAAGCATTTTGCGGCTATACTATGTATATATATATATATATATATATATATATATATATATACGTACTTTACAGGAAGAGGGTAAAAATTATAAAGCAGAGTTGCCTTATGACTACAGAGCTTGACATTCAATTTTGAGCCTTATACACTTAAACAATAAAGATTGAACAGAGAAATATTAAAATAAACATTTCATGCATTAATTAAAAAGTATTGAACAGAGACCTATACGAGAGGATGTATGAGTCTCAAAACGTACAACCTGTGTTGAGCAAAAATCAGTTTACTTATGATATAATACCTATACAAATTTCTGAATTATTATTTGTATTATATGAAATTAGAATAATGGAAATATTATCTAAATTAAAATAAATTACATCGAATTTTCAATTATAGGGATAACTTATACTTTTCCAATTTTAGAGTCAAATATTTCATCAAGCGGATAAAGTAATGTTTTCATTATTCATCCATCAAATATGTCTTTCCACCTCAAATTATCCACTTAAACATTATTATTATCATTATTTTATTATATACTCGTATATGTATACTTCTGTTAAGCTTATTTAAATTTATGGAAGCTCAGCCTGCATCTTGGTACATTTCTCTCACAATAGATGTTTTCAGACTAGTAAATAAGTTTTATTTTCTCTATCAATGAGTACAAACACAATCAAACAAACACTTTATTTCAGACTCAACAGGTACGAACATTATACAAGAGGTCCATAGAAGATTAAGAGATAGTTGTCTGGAGCACTGACTAAGTAGACCAGTGAATCACTGTGCATAATGACTATACAATTGCCTATGCCAATGTTTCCGGATTTGAGATTTATAAATATATCGGAGACCAGGCCACTAACCATGGCTTCTATTATCTTATTGACCGATTCACCAAACCTAGTGATAAATCTAAATACAAAATTGCGAACGACACTGGCACAGTTAGGCACCTTATTGACTACAAACAGCAGACTGACAATAAAAGGAGCACCATTTATAAATCTTGGAGTTCTTAATAATCTCCTAAAAATATTATTATATGTAACATATAGTTTTCTCAAATTATACACCCTGTAGTTCCACTACAAATGAGCTGTATACATTGGAGCACAAAAAGTTTTGAACAAAATAAACTTAACATCTAATGTACATATATGAAATTTTCTCATCAAAGTATTTCCCTGCGCATATAATTGTCTACATTGCCTAAGAAAATCACAGTTATCTGAAAGACTATCACTTAGTATGTGGCCAAGATACTTAGTCTGGGTTACTTCTGACAGCACCATAACATTCAATTGAAATTCAGGAAATTTTATATATTTGTAGGCCTTGGTCCTCATAAACATAACATGACTTTTAGCAGGATTGTATTTTATGTCGTTTTCCTTCCCATACCTTTCACACACCTTCAAAAGTGGGGTGAGGCCTTTTCGCATCATCAATCATTACAACCCCTAAATCTTTTGCTCTAGAATTTCTCTGAATTTCCTGTCCACTTCGGGTATAATATTCCATGTATTTTAGGTCTTCTCTTTTTGCGCACCGTAACAGCTGAAATTTCTCATTGTTAAACTTCATAATGTTGTCTTCCGTCCACTTGTAGATTCTGTTCATGTCGGTTTGAAGAGATCCTATATCTTCTGGGTTTCTTATTTTTCTACTGATATTTGTGTCATCAGCAAAGGATGTTACTGTGCTGTCTCTGGTAACGTCCTCATCTATGTCAGCATGATTATGAAGAGTAGTGGAGCTAATACTGTTCCTTGTGGTACTGAACTGAGGACCTCTGATTCTGATGAAGATACTTCTTGTATTGTAACGACTTGCCGCCGCTCACTCAAAAAATTATATATCCATTTCCCTACTTTTCCTGTTATTCCCATATATTTCAGTTTATGTATTATGATTCCATGATCACACTTGTCGAACGCTTCGGCCAAGTCTGTGTATATTACATCATAGTTTTCATTACTTTCCAATAATATTGTCGTAGTGTTCCATTAGTTGTGATAGGCATGATCTGCCTAACCGAAACCACCCATGTTGGTCATCATTGAATTTTTTCTGAGTTTCCAAAAAGTCATAGATTTTCTGTCTAACTATTCTTTCAAATATTTTAGTGAGATAAGATGTAAGCGACACTGGCCTATAGTTTTTGGCCTCGGATCGATCTCCTCCTTTATATATTGGGACTATGTTCGCGCTCTTCAGGATGCCCGGTATCTCTCCCATATCTAGTGATCGTCTCCATATCCAATATAGGGGATCAGCGATTGCATTCTTGCAGTTTTTGATCAGTGTGGCATTCCATTTATCCGGTCCTGCCGCTGAGTGTGTTTTTATTTTCCCTATAACTTGTGTAATATCATCTGTCGTAAAGTCGAAGTCCGTTATATTTTCCCCTTGTAGTTCTTCTTCAAAGAACGCGTTTCTATCGCATATCAGTTTGTCAGTTTTTGGGATACTGAAAGATGATTCGTACTGAGCTCTTAATATTTCGGATACTTCTGTTAGATCATCAGATAAAGCACTGTTCTCGTTTTTCAAAGGTCCGAGAGTCGTATGGTTTTTTACTTTCTTTTTGCAAAATTATAGAAGTACTTTGAGTTAACATTTATCGCTTCTATAGCGTCGTCGTCTTCTTTTTCTGTATGCTTCTCAACCAGTTCATGTATGACGTCATCGATACTCTGCAGTTTATCATTTACTATTTTTCTGATGTTCTCTTTACAGTTACTTAATTTTGCAGTCGTCTTTTTCTCTTTCGGAACAATGACCTCTTTTGTCTCTTGAACCTGCTTCTCTTTCCTCTTTGTTGTATTTTTGGGACATGTCTTTCCACAATTTCTAACGTCTTCTCAAAAGTCATTTGCATCTCTTCTGTTGTCTTGGTCTCGAAAATTGTTTTCTAATCTATTACTTCCATGATGGATGCAACCTCTTCCCAGTTTATAGCTGTGGAGTGAAAATTAAAAATTTCGAATTTGCTTCTTTCTGTTGTTCGTTTCTTTCCTTTCCTCTTGCTTTTATATTGGTTGTTATTTCAATGATGTTGCAGTCCGATATTATAGTTGGGGATATTTCTACATTATCAATTACGTTGCTGTTGTTTGTGAATACCAAATCTAGGCAGTTGTTTTTTCTTGTTTTCTGTTATTTCTTGCGTTAACATAAATTTATTAGCTAGAGCTAGTAGCATTTTTACCTGCTCCTGGTCTTCCCGTGTGCCCCCCTTGTCCTGGTGTTACATATTTTTTCCTATCCTTTTATATTTCATGAATGGAAAATTAAAATCACCACAGAGAAAAATATTTGGGGTTGGAGAGTGTAGATCTTTTACCAGTTTCTTACCTCTGCAATGGAATCTGAAATTTTTAGGTTAGCGTGTTTGGGGGTCTATACATTACAATTAGTACCATATTTAATTTTTCAACGTTTGCTGCTACACATTCTACATAGCAGTTTGAGGTACTTATAGTCATTTCTGCCATATACCTTTCGCGTGTGTAAATAGCACATCCTCCTTTACGTCTCACTGTTCTGTCGGCTGGGAAGATATTATAGTTGTCAATTTGTATTTCTTTTTTGTTAACACAGGACTCACGGTTTACACAGTTCGCCTGGCAGTCCTTTAGGTGAGTTTCCTTGAGGCGTGCAAAGTCTGCTCCGGCTTCTTGCACGAGTCCTTTCAGGTATAAAACTTTGTCCGGGGAATGATTTGATTTAAGGGCCTGAATGTTGGCTAGGATTATTTTTATTTTTTCTCTATCGTTTTCGCATACAGGTGGTTCCGATTCGTTTTCCAATGGTGGTGCCGGTTTCGTTGCTTTGTGGTCCTCTGAGAATTTACCTCTTTTATCTTTGTCTTTATACGTGCCTTCTGTCCGGCTCTCGGATTCCTATATTTGTCAGCTGACTTTGTATTTGCTGGATCTTATTTAGCAGCTGAATTGTGTTGGCTACGTCTAAAAAATTGGTACCCTTCTTTGATGTTCGTTTTTCCTGTTCACCTGTTGCGTTCCTTTGAGGGTGGTGGTAACGGTATTTTTGTCCGTATTTGCACCTCCATATCTTGCATAGGGGTTGCAGACCGTAAGATGGTGGAACTTGCACTTCTTATCAAATTTGCAATATCCACTTGTGTAATATGTGTTGCATTATGTGGGATATCTGCAGTTCCCTTTTACATACGGTATTTTCTATGCTTCTACTTTTTGTTTTCTTATTATTTTCAAAGTTCTTAATTTTAGAATTATCATTATTTTTCTTTGGCTGATTATTTCCTACGTTTTTAGTTATTATCTTTTTATCATTTCGCTCGTTGGACAGTTTTACGACCTCGCAACTTTTACTTATTTCTTTTCTTTCATCTCTCTTCATTCCGTATGATTTATTTATATTGTTATTCGTTATTATACTTTTATTCATTATTTCGTCCTCTCTCTCTCATCCGCCCGGTTTTTCGTTGGGACATTTCCCGACTCTTCGGGAAAGGATTTGCACACACGTATAAAACAGCATCAATATTCCTTTAGAACAGGACAGTCGTCCAGTGCCCTTTTTGTCCATTTGTCAGAGTTATCCCACTGTATTGACTGGAAAAATGATTCAGTTTTATTTCACTCTAGCAACATTGTTAATAGAAATATTCTTGAGTCTGCCATTATCCAACTTACAAATAACTTCAACATAAGCAAAGGTCTTTTTCAACTCGATCCTGTTGTTTTGAATTCTTTCAGAACAGATTTAGATAAGAAGGGTAGAACGCTAAATCTTTGGTAAACTTGTATGCTACTCTAATAACTATTATTTTTCAATTTATTTTTATATACATCGAACCTTAAACAAGAAGGGTAGAGTGCTAAAACCCGGGCAGATGTCCAGTATAAATTTGTATTTTTCTTTTTTATGTAACATTGGTTGGAAACAATTCATTTAATCTTGTGCTAAAAATCGGTAGTTTTTTTTTTTTTTTTTTTTTTTAAAGTATTCATTTGAACTTGTGCTAAAAATCGATAGTTTTTCCTTACAAATTTGTATGCGTCTCCCACAATCCTTTAATTTTTTTTTTTTAAATTTTAATTTTTCCGTTTATTATTTTTTTTTCTGTAACCTATATATAGGCTGTAACTCTTTATGTACTTCAGTGTTCCTGAGGATGTCATTAGACGAAAGCGCTTGAGCACCATTCTGTGTTTCCTTTCCTTCGTGGTTTTATTCATCATATATATATATAATATTATATATATATATATATATATATAAAAGTGATCAGTCTTTCCTTGTGAACAAACGTGTTTTATCGAGTGTCCAGTGTTACCAATAGAAAAAGTGGTTTCCGTTGGTATCTAAAAAAAAGTGTTTGGTGCATTCTTAACAAAATTACCTCGTGTTACTAATCATTCATTAACGAATATATGTCTTTTATTGACTTTATTCATTACTATATTATTTGATTAAACCAAGGCGAGTGCACGTGACTTGCCTTCTTTGTTTTTCGAATCTATTAGAAAACGAGGTTTAATAAGGTTCATTTTGCCTTGTTTGTTTTTCGAATCTACTAGAAAACGAGGTTTAATAAGGTTCATTTTGATTGCTACGGGCTCATCAAGTAAAGTGTGGTCACTCTCCGTGAGAAAAAGGAAAAAAGGAAAGAAAAAAGTCGGTCGAATAGCGGACAGATAAGTTTTATTAATACTTTTTCTTTTACAGATCTTTCGTCGGTAGATTAATTAAGTATATTTCATTTAGTATAAATTTGTGTTACAAGAACCTGTTGCTGCGTTTCAAGAACATTTTTGCGAGCTTGCCAGGTGACGGCACAAAAAGCACGCGGTAGACCTACGTTGTAATTTATTAATTTCCAAACGCTCGTTTTTTTGTTTTTTGGGGGCGTATTTTAATTAAGAGCATGGCACCCCCGTCAAGTACTTGCAGTCGCTGTGAAGGAAAATTTGCCGCTTACGCGTTTACTTTGGCTAATAATAATGAACGATTAGTTTGCAGGTGGTGCTTAAGCATGGAAGTGCTGAGGAACGAGTTAGAACGTGAGAGGGAGGCCAGAGTGAGGCATGAAGAAAGGATGATGCTCCTAACGGCAAAATTAGAATCCCTTGGGACTTCAGTTACGACCCCTCCTGCCTCAGTTTCTACTAATAATATAAATAATACTAATAGCCCTCTCTCTTCCCATAGTTCCCAACCCTTCGTTCAAGTGTGTAATGGAGCCCCATTGAGAAAACCTAAGACTTGTCTACCAGTAATAACAAACACTAAGTTTCTGTTTTATGTTTCGAAGATGCTGATGAACCGGATATACGACTCGTTGGCGATTCCATTGTTCGAGGGCAGCTCGAGGAGTTCTGTGGGAGAAACGCTCGTCGTAGGCGCCGTTACTGCTACCCTGGTGCAAGGTTGGAGGATAAAACTAATAGTGCTGACCATTTTACAGAACCTCTGAGGACAGAACGTACAGTATGTTATTCATGTCGGTACTAATAACGTTTTAAATTCTAGATCGGAAGAGCTGTTGTCTAGGTACAGGGACTTACGAGAGCGACTAAAGGAAAAAGAACTAATAAGATTGTTTTAACAGGTATACTTCCTCGAATTATCCAACGAAGCTATTTTTACAGTAAGGTGACCTATATGAACAATAACCTAAAGTCTCTTTGCCAACATAAAGGAGTGCATTTTGCGAATTTTTGGAACAGTTTCTACGGCAGGAGGGACTTGTTCCTCGGAGATGGACTTCATCTTAATGACGTTGGAGCGGAAGACTATTTCATAATACTGTCTCTTCTTTTCAGGCTGCCGTAATTCGAACGGTCCCGGCGTAATTTCCTCAAATTTCCCCTGCGCTCGCGAACGTATCGCAGTTACAAACAATTTGAAGGGTCTATCCTTAAATGCTCGTAGCCTACGAAATAAAATAAACGAATTTTTTTCTTTAATTGCTTGTAAAGACTATGATTTAATTGCGATAAACGAATCGTGACTTAGCACTGAAACACGTGACTTTGTAGGGGAGTATCAAATTAGAGGTTATAGACTTTTTGTTAAAAACAGAATAGGTAGGCGAGGAAGCGGTGTTATTGTTGTATATCAAAATAATATTGCGAACGTTATAGAAGTAAAGCACACAATTCCAGAACCGATAGATTCGACTATAGCAGAACTTAAATTGAACGATTTCAAACTTCTTGTTGCGGTTATATATAGGCCCCCTAATCAAACAGCTGATACGGGCGAAGCGTTATATTGTGAACTAAAGAGAGTAATAGGTAGTGAGCAGGCCTTAATTATGGGTGACTTTAATTGCGCCAACGTGAATTACGATACAATGCAGGGAGACGCGGAAGGTAATCGTTTAGTTAATTTCCTCGAGGATAGCTTTCTTATTCAAAAGGTTGGGGAACCTACGAGGTTGGACAGTATTTTAGATTTAGTAATAACTACGGAAGATAGGCTAATCACGGATCTTCAAGTAATAGAACCGTTGAGTAATAGCGATCACAATATGGTGGAGTTTGTCCTCTCAGTAAGTCACTCGAAACCAGCTAACTCGACTAAAATTCCTAACTTCTAGCACGCAGACTTTTGTAAATTTCAAAATGAATTGTCACGCGTCAATTGGGAAAATGTAATGGGGATCTCCAACGCAAAACTAATGTGGGAATCGTTTGAAACAGTATTTAGGACTATAAATGAAGAATGTGTACCGTACGAGATAAAACGTGCGAAATTAAACAACAAGCCCTTGTGGTTTACTTCTAGAGTAGGAGATATTATAAAGAGTAGAGATAGGGCTTATAGGCTACATAAGTGCGATAAAGACAATTTGTGGTTACGAAACAACTACATATCTCGAAGGCGTGAAGCGAAAAGTTTAATAAAAAAGTGTAAGCGCTAATTTGAAATCTCCATAGCTCGTGACGGCAAAGAAAACTCCAAGCGATTCTTTCAATACGTCAACAATAGAATCTAGTAAAAAATGTCTTCGAGCCATTGAAAAATTTTAACGGAGAGCTAGTTTCTGAAAACAAGCAAATGGCTACCTTGTTAAACGAATTTTTTACGTCAGTTTTTACTACAGAAGAGGTAACGAATATGCCTTAGGTCATAGACATAATACCTTTTGATAGTGGTAATACTTTGGATAATATTGTGGTTAGTGAAAGGGAGGTAATGCGCTATATTGATAAAATGAAAATGTGTAATTCACCGGGGCCAGATTCCATATATTCCATACAACTAAAAGAATTAAAAGAAAGCATTGTTGTGCCGCTAACAAAGATTTTTAATGCGTCTATTTCTGAGGGGTGCGTACCAGATAATTCCAAATTAGCAAATGTAACACTTCTCTTTAAGAAAGGCGATAAAGGTGCGGTGATAAATTATAGGCCAATCAGTTTAACGTTTGTCGTAGGTAAGTTACTGGAATCAATAATTAGGGATCGTATAGTCGAACACTTAGAATTGCATAACTTGGTTAGAAATACGTAGCACGGTTTTAGGCGAAACAAATCTTGCTTAACTAATCTTTTAGAATTTTTTCAAAGCGAGTGATTGACGTTTACGATAGTCATCGGGCGGTTGATGTAGTGTATTTAGATTTTTAAAAAGCGTTTGACACCGTACCGCACAAAAGACTCATTGAGAAAACTAAGGCTCATGGAATCAGGGTTGTAGTAATAAATTGGATAGAAGAGTGGTAGCGAGGTAGGAAACAGAGGGTGGTCGTTGATGGAGCGGAGTCGTGTTGGGCTAATGTAGCGAGTGGCGTTCCTCAGGGTTCTCTATTGGGCCCCTTGCTTTTTCTTATATATATTAACGATTTAGATGTCAGCCTAGTCAGTACAGTTTCAAAGTTTGCGGATGACACGAAGTTGGGTGGTAGAGCGATTAATGACGAAGATAGAGGTAAATTCCAGGAAGATCTGAACAAAATCGTTGATTGGTCAGTCATATGGCAAATGAGATTTAACGTCGATAAGTGCAAAATTTTACATATAGGTTCGCGCAACGGTAATTTTGCGTATAGTTGTATCAGGGAAGGAGTTAGCAAGCGTAGAGTAGGAAAAAGATTTAGGAGTTATAGTCACAGTCACTGGTGATTTAAAAGTAGCGAGACAAAGTACAGCAGCGAACAAAGTGCTAGGTTTTACAGCTAGGAATTTTTAGTACAAATCGCGCGATATTACTGTTCCTCTTTATAAATCATCAGTTAGACCCCATTTCGAGCACTCGATCCAATTTTGGAATCCGCTTATGCGAAAAGATATAGACAAAATCGAAAGAGTTCAAAGACGAGCAACTAAGATGATTCCGTCGCTTAGTCGAAGTCGTACGAGGATAGGCTTCAGGAGTTAAAATTGACTACAGTCGAGACTAGGAGGCTGAGGGGTGATCTAATCCAAGTTTTCAAAATTATGAATGGGTTCGATAACGTAGATAGAGATAGCTTTTTCGAAATATCTCAATATAATAGAACTGGAAATAACGGGTGTAAGTTGACAAGTATAAGGTTCGAGACAGCAATTGCCAAAAATTTTTTACGCAGCGAATAGTAAATAACAGGAATAGTTTGCCGGTAGAAGTAATTAGTAGCACGTCTATAAACATGTTTAAAAATCGATTAGACGCATATGTTGATAGATTGGGTATAGTTTAAGGTAGTAAAATTAAGTCTTTGTGGTTCGGAACCCACGTAAAATTGTAGGTCCTCTCCGCCACCAAGGAGGACATGCACAATACACAATTACGAACACAGTTACTGGGGAGACCAGCCATGAGTGGATCCTAGGGTCTTTGTTGGTCTGAAACATTATAACATTTTTATAACATATATATACTGTATATATTATATATAATATATATATATATATATATATAGGCTTACCAGACGTCTCGATTTGACAGGGACAGTCCCGGCTTTGAGCTCTTGTCTCGGCGTCCCGGCCGGCTTGTATTTCTGTCCCGGTTTATAATTGTTACAATTATAAACCAGGACAAAATTACAAGCCGGCCGGGACGCCGGGACAAGAGCTCAAAGCCGGGACTGTCCCGGTGAAATCGGGACGTATGGTAAGCCTATATATATATATATATATATATATATATATATCAGGGCTATGCGGGTCTATCACTTTCGGGTCGGGTCCTAGTCTGGGCCATTTTTCTAATTTACTTTCGGGTCCGGGTCCGGGTCGGACCGAAAGTTCACTTTCAGGTCCTGTCGGGTCTTTCAGTATATGACCCGGGTCTGGGTTGGGTCCATTATTAAAAATGTAATAATTATAATCTGGTATAGGTTAGGTAATAAGACTGCTACCGTAGCTACCTTAACATGTTTTCTGAAACATAGTAAAACATTATATAGCTATACGGTAGTAGCCTAACCATATATATTAATTAATCCGATTTTGGAAATGTTTGAAAGTAGGTGTATTAATTGTATTAATATTTAATAGTAACTAGGTATAGTTATACATGCATTGCTAAGGGGCAAAGTACGTTGTATGATTATTCTCTTCAGCCCCCTTATTCTAAATTTTAATTAATTTGGTGAAAACAAATTCTATATTTTTTTTGAGTGAACTCAAATGGAAAGGCGACAGCACTTGATCATATCGGACCCGTTGTCTGTTGCAATGGATACAACTTGTGCAGATCCCAAGTCGTACTCGGTTAGCACAGACTGAATGGTTTGTTTCAAAACATCTATGAAATTAATTATTTATTACTGATTTAGATTTAAAGCAACATTCTTTTACATATACTGTAACATTGTACGATATATATAGAATATATATATAATATATATATATATATATATATAATATTTGTGTGAAATGTAAATAAATCTTACCTGTATGCGAGCAGTGAGGTTCCTTGACAGCCAATGTTTTCACTTCAATTTTGTTTTCAAAGTCATATTGGGCTTGAATAACAAAAAATCTTCTATCTAAGCGGCTGCAACAATCTACTTTTAAATGAAACATTTTTTTTAAGAAATATTTTAACTTATTTTTTTCAGCTATTGCTCTATCGAGAGTCAAAGTAGCAAGCTTTTTTCTGTTCATGTCTATATTCATTGCAGACAGAAATGGTTCAACCAAAATTTTAAATCCAATATCTTCTACAATGCTAAAAGGCCGCCCGTCTATTGTCACCTACGAAATAAGGCCATTTTCTAAAGTTTTCTTATGAAGTTGCGGGTGAACAACTTTAATTTGTGTAAAAAAGTTTTTAACACTAGTTTGGCCTACATTCATTCCCTTGGTTTGTATTTGAGTTTTCGAAGTACTGCTAGTGCAAGGTAGGCTTTTATCATGATCCTCAACTTTACGATATATGTCTGGGTGACATGATTTTAGGTGTCGCTTTAGGTTTGTCACATGACTGCCACTATACACTTTTCCACACTTTTCAATTTGGCATGTAGATGTTTTAGCAATATTATTTCTATTTAAAATATTCATTTGTAAGGCTAGTATTTTTGCTACCACTCCCCACCGAAAAAAGACCTTGTAAAGGCATTGCAAATTCAAATAATTAGCAAATGAAGCACTGGAGACCAACCAATGTACACAGTACACAACTCACAAACAAACAATAAAATATATTAGGATTAGGCTATTCTTCCGTCACCGTTAACTCTCCACTTCCAGTGAGTCATTTGGAGGGTGGATTGATAATTCAATACATTGTTGCCAAATCTAAAGGCGCACACATAAATTTTTAAACTAAAAACCCGGCTGTGCGAGTCCTTCACTTTCGGGTCGGGTCTGGGTCAATTTTAAAATATATATATATATTAGGCCCGGTCGAAAAGGGGAAATTTTTTTATTTCTTAAAAAGTACACTATGTGAGAAGTTTCATTTTATCATCTCACCAAAATATTAAAATATCAAGCATGTGATACCCCTAGCACATACCCCATCCCCCTTTTTACCTTGATATTTGCATATATTTAAAAGGGAAAAAATGTTATTTCTTAAAAAGTACACTATGTGAGAAGGTTTTTTTTACCACTAACAAAATATTAAAAAATCAAGCATGTCCTACTTACTCTATTACCCCTGTCACATGCCCCTCCTCCCTTTTTTACCTTCATATTTGCATATGTTTAATGTTGTTATATGTTACATGATAAGTTGTTTGTTTAATGCTTGATATTTTTATGTTTCAGATAAATATAAATAATTTTTCAGATAAATAGAAATAATTTGCATTTGTTTTAAATATAATACGAATTATCATAAATTATAAATTACATATAATTTGATTTTCCTTCTGAATATAAACTATGACTACAAGAAGCAAGTCCTCAAATGCAGCCTTTGGATATCCTACGGAATTCCCAGCAGCCATGACTCCTTCAAACGCAGATGTTGTGAGACACTACCTTTTTGTGCGCCGTCGCGTCGTGAAGAACCTAAATCTAAAGGATCAGCAACTGCTAATGATTGTTGCAGGGTTGTTGTAAAAGATATTGAAGACATTTGGATGAAAATTTCTTTTCCTACGATTAACACCAAAGGTATCTATTTTAAAGTCAGTCGACTAATAGAAAAAGCCTCAAAATTGAACAAGGTGCCGTTACATCGAAGAAATGAAAGTTTTGCCTTAAAAGTAGCTCAGTATGATGAAATGTTTGATATATCTTCTTGTGAATGCTATGATAAGGGAATTGGTAGGAAATCTTGCAGGTGTAAGGATAAAATACTAATAGCAGAATGGGAGTCTTTTGTGGGTCAAAAACAAAGAAAAAATTAGTTAGGACCAATTGATCGCATAGCTAGTTCAACAAAGAAGAGATCTTTAGCAAGAGCCCAAGAAGCACAACCGTAACTAAAAGCGAGAAGAAATGACTGAAGCCACCAATGTTTTACCATCGGAATTTATAGAAAATACCGAAGACATGGATGTAGATTCAGAGAGTCAGGATTTAGATTATGAGGCCGATTTAGAATTGACTGAGAATATTCAGAACAGGCACTCATATAAAAACCTAGCTTTAACAGCAAATCGTTATCGTGTAAGTTGTAGAGCTGCAGCTGCAATAGTCAATACAGCTTTAAAAGATATGGGGATCCTTAACCACACCAACATGCTTGACAGAAAGAAATTAGAAAGAGAAAGAAATCGCATGGGTGAAACAAATACTTTTAGGTCTAAATCCGAAAATCTGAAGATGGAATGCCTTGGATTTGATGGAAGGAAAGATAACACATTAACTAAAAGTGGAAAGATAAGAGAAGAACACTATGTTATTGTGAAAGAACCTGGAAGCATCTATTTAAACCATGTCACGCCAGATAATGAAACTGCTCGCTGTATAGCAGAAGAGTTGATAACTATTATTACAGACTCGAACAGCACAGATACTGTCAAAGTTTTACTGTGTGATGGAACTCCTGTAAATACAGGAAAAATTGGTGGAACCATAAAGCTGGTTGAAATTCATCTTAACAGACCAGTGCAGTGGTTGGTGTGCCTTTTGCATTTGAATGAGCTGCCTCTCATGCACGTCTACAAAGCCATTGATTGTAAAACAACAGGTCCAGATACTTGTGTGGGTTCAATTGGGAATAAACTCAAAACAGTTTTAACAAAATTAGAGGTAGTCAAATATTTTCGCGTAAAGGGAAACATTAAAGAAATTCCAGCAAATGTTGTGAAGGAGCTAAGCAGTGATCAAAGATATCTCTATGATATGTGTCTGGCAGTGCAAACTGGAGGCACTTCTCAAGATCTGTCCACTCGATCCCCAGGTACCCTTCACCATGCTCGCTGGCTATCTCTAGCCAACAGGGTCCTTCGATTATATATCTCAATGCCAAATCCGATAAAAACCTTCAAGATATAGTCAAGATTATTATGCAGTTCTATGCTCCAGGGTGGTTTTGGATAAAATCTCATCCTAATGCAACTGATGGTGCATATAACTTTTGCCATTTAATGTGCTTGCTTCGAAATTTAGATGAACAATATAGATCAATCATAGAACCAGTATTAAAGAATAACGCCTACTTTGCCCAACCAGAAAATATATTCATATCAATGGTAACTGACAAGAGACTAGAAATTAGGAAGCAAGCTACTCAGAAAATCATCCTTTCAAGAATAGAATTTTCAGGTACCAGAAACTGAGTTGCCTCAAACCCTCAATTTCCAATCTACTGACTACATCGAGATGATCAATTGGCAAAAAGAGATCATTACTCCTCCACCGCTGCTAAACAGTTTTAGCGACGATGAGCTACTACAGGCTCGATGTAAGCCACTGGAGATAGCTTCTTTTCCATGCCACAGTCAAAGTGTGGAAAGGGCAGTGAACCTAGTAACAAAGGCATGTCAGGAAAGAATAGGATATGACAACCGTCAAAAGTTTATCTTAAACTCATTAGAATCAATGCAAAAACTGCCCAAGTTTGAATGGAAGGCCAAATGGAATGAGTGAGAAACATATGAAATAAAATTTCCAAATGATATTGAAATTTCTTCCCCTTTGATGTGATAAGGAACAATGAAAAAATGAATTGAATTTTAGCACATTTATTATGACTAATTTTTTCTTCTGAATACATTGTTGTACTTAATTAATTTTCCTAATACTGTACATTATTAAATAAAATATTATACGTTAATAAAGATTTATGTCATCAAAAAACCTGAATGTAGAGTAAGTCTCGTATAAATGGAATATTCTTCAATATAGGTCAAAAAGTGAAAAATTGTGCCAGGGGCAGGAGGCTTTAAACAGCGAAAATAATTTATGAGGGGGTTCGTATTCCATTCAAACCCCTCACAATATGTACCTTTTCAATACAAAATTTCGACCCGGCCTAGTGTGTATATATATATATCCATCTCATAATTGTAAGGTTAGTGAAAAATTCACTTAATTTAGAACTAGCATTTTTGGGCTCTTGTGGCATCATTGTTTGGGCACGCTTGTGGCATAAATTTGTGGGGGACACTGGCACGTCCTTTATACTCGTTTGTTGAATGCGGCACCTACAGGGCGTGGTCTTATAGAGCGCTCTCTTGCAATTCAGTTTGGTTGTTTAGATACAAGATTGTTGCATCGTGCAATGGTGCAAGTTGTGTTGTTGTTGCAAGGTTTAGAAAGAAGACCATAAATCGTGCCCCTTTTGTTTTCTATCTTAATTTTATGCAACTGAGGCCTAAGGTAGGCCCACATCGAGTCAGCAACTCTGAGGTAGGACCTAATAGGACCTCCAAGTCCGTAAGTTTGTTTAGTCTAGCTTAACTTCGGCTGTAGGTTGAGGTGGCCCCTCAGAGCTTGGCCGTTCGGGGCTCAATTGGGATTCTGAACCCAATCAAATAAAATAAAATAACATATACAAAGGGCTTTTACGTCTAAGGTACAAGAAACGGAAGGTGAAGACTACTGGTCTCGACTACAATCCCTGAAGCTCTACTCTCTCGAAAGAAGGCGAGAGCGGTACACAATAATATACATATGGAAAATACTGGAGGGCTTTGTCCATAACCTTAGAAATGAAATAGAAACAAACTGGAATTAGAGAAGAGGCAGATTTTGTACAGTCCCAGCTACTGTGGGACAGGGGGCCATGAAAACAAGGATAAAAAAATTCCCTCAGAATATAAGGCCCAAAGCTTTTCAATGCCCTACCGAGAGAAGTAAGAAATCTCCAGCACACCGACCTGAATAACTTCAAGAACCAGCTAGACAGATGTCTGCAATTCTCTCCTTCACCAAATCCCGCAAATGAGGCGGGATGCTGCAGAGGGGTCGACCGCAGGTCGATCCTGAACCGTCGTTCGAACTCACACAAAGTAACACAAAGTAAATAAGTATATATATCGAGGCATTGTAGTTAACAAACATATGTATGCAGGAACATTTTTCTATATTTCATTCAATTCACCTACCCCATAAATATTAGCGCGAGAGGTGTGAAAGAGTAACTTTAGCTCCACTTGTACAAAACACGTACAGTAGTTCTTTATATGCGTATCTGCTCTCACACAGAAGGCTCGCCGTTGTCTTATATGTAGCTCATCACTCAAAGAATTAATGATAGCTAGGCCTCACTTATCGTACCCTCTTGGTGCACTCGCTGTTGACCCACAACCAACACACTTAGCATGATCATGAAGACAATATATCTAGCAAAGTAGCGGTAGGAGTTCTGGCTTTTCTGAGCAGATTTGGACTCCAGCCACAGGTTCGAGAAAACACCATCTGTCCAGGTGCTGTTACTGAAAATCTAGCTCATTTCAAGTTTCAGGAATTAAACTGATTTATACTTCAGTAGACACAGTAAACTACTGTGCTGAAATAAAACTATGAACCACCTATAATCAATCAGATTGTCGATCACGCCAAAGAAGGTCCTTCCTCCTCAAAGGATATATCTGTAATGTGATGTAGTAGTTTTAGACTCGGTGGAGTCACCTAAACTAGAATAGTTATAAAATTTCAAAGGTTAGATTTTGGTGAAGAATAATTACATGGTAAAAGAAGAAAAATAAAATTTCTAGGAGCACTCAATATATTTTGCCCCACCCTTTTTCCTTAGCTAACTAATAGGCCATGGGGCTGAAATGTCTTTGGGGCAGTAAGTTTGAACTTTCTGCGCTTCACATGACCGGATTTTTCCAGTTTGAACCTCCCCTCTTGTATAAAACCGCTTTTAATCTCCCTTGTATAAAACCGAGGGTTAACGCAGTTTCGAAAATGGCGTCTGACAGTGATGTGCGTCGGAAACAGAGCTGTTATCGAGTTCTTAAACGCAGAGAAGGAAACAGTTGGAAATGTTCACAAACATCTACAAAACGTTTACGGAGATGCTGTTGTTCATCGAAGCACAGTTGGACGCTGGTCTAAACGTTTGAGATCATCGGAGAGAGGGAGAGCCAGCCTCGATGGTGAGACACGTAGCGGTCGCCCGGCTGTGACATCTCACACTGTGCAACGTGCTAGCAGCATCATTCGATGAAATCGGCGCCTCACATACAAGGAGCTATCACTGGAGCTAGGAATTAGTGAAGGAAGTGTGAATATGATAATTCAGCAACTAGGATACTCAAAAGTGTGTTCATGGTCTGTTCCTCTCGAACTGACTGAAGATCACAAAGCCCAAAAAAAAGAAATTGCTTCCGAGTCGTTAGTTCGATACGAGACAGAAGAAGATGACTTCCTTTCAGAATTGTGACTGGGGATGAGACTTAGGTACACCACTTTGAACCTGAAACAAAACGCCAATCCATTGGGTGGCATCACGCAGAATCCCCACGCAAGAGAAAGTTCAAAATGGCTCCCTCTACAGGAAAGGTTATGGCCACCATCTTCTGGGACATGAAAGGGGTGATTCTGGTGGACATTATGAAGAAAGGACAAACAATCAACTCAAAGGCATATATTTCTACCCAACAGAGACTCCAGAGACGTATAAAGCGAGTTCGACCGGAGAGAAAACTGGAAGACGTCCTTCTTTTGCACGATAACGCAAGACCACACAACTGTGTTACCCAACTCTATACAGCCCGGATCTGGCACCTTCAGACTTCCATTTGTTTGAGCCAATGAAGGATGCTATTCGTGGAAGAAAGTTTCAGAGTGACGATGAGGTTGTTGAGGAAGTTAAGAGGTGGCTCCAGCGGAACCCAGCGGACTTTTAGCAACAAGGAATAAAGGCCCTTGTTTCGAGGTGGAGGAAAGCCATAGAAAAGGATGGAGACTACGTGGAAAAATAAAAACTTGTAAAAAAAGGTATGTAACTACCTGTGTACAAAATTTCTGGAACTTATAAGTTGTCTGGAGCACTGACTAAGTAGGCCAGTGAATCACTGTGCATAATGAACATGCAATTGTCTACGCCAATGCTTTCAGATTTGAGATTTATAAAATATATCGGAGCCATTCCACTAACCATACCATAGCTTCTATTATCTTATTGAATGGCTCGCCAAGCCTAGTGATAAACCTAAATACAAAATTGCGAACGACACTGGCACAGTTAGGTACCTTATTGACTACAAACAGCATACTGTCACTAGAAGGAGCACCATTTATAAATTTTGGAGTTCTTAATAAACCCCTAAAAATATTATTATATACAACATATATTTTCTCAAATTATACACCCTGTAGTTCCACGACATATGAACTGTATACAATGGAGTACAAAAAGTTTTGAACAAAATCAATTTAACATCTAATGTACACATATAAAATTTTCTAACCAAAGTATTTCCCTGAGCATATAATTGTCTACATTGCCTTAGAATAACACAGTCATCTGAAAGACTATCACTCAGTATGTGGCCAAGATAATTAGTCTGGGTAACTTCTGACAGCACCATACCATTCGATTGAAATTCAGGAAATTTTATATATTTGTAGGCCTTGGTCCTCATAATCATAACATGACTTTTAGCAGGATTGTATTTTATGTCGTTTTCCTTCCCATACCTTTCACACACCTTCAAAAGTGGGCTGTGGCCTTTTACAGATGGTGAAATAAGAACTAGATCATATGTATACATCAGTTAATTAACAATCATTGTACCAATATAGCAGTCTATTTTACAGGTGTGCATCACAACCGTTAGATTACACCGGTCTGCATGAAAGTCGATTTCTTTATTTTGAGTTGTGATTCTGAAGCAGTTCGCTGCGCTGAATTCAAAAATGCTACCAGTTTTTTTCTATCACCCACAGTTTTAAAGTTATTAGCAGAACAATTTTGGGGCGTTTTGTAATTTTTTACCTTTTTTATCTTTAATTAATTTCGTTTTTTCATATTTTTCAGATAGATAATTTTAACATTACGTCTTTTAAATTTTAATAATGGCTTCTAGAGGATGTACCCATAGTCCAGACATATTTTGTTATATTTGTGGTCGGTATGTTGTAAAACAAAGGACAAATGTAACGACCTTCATTAAGAGAGCTTATCATGCCTATTTTGGAATTAAATTAGGAGATCAAGATAAAAGTTGGGCTCCACACAAGGTTTGTCTTACGTGTGTTGCGGCACTAAGGAATTGGAGCCTTCAATACCCAAGTCTTCCATCTGCAATAAGGCCGGTACCCCATGGTCCAGAAGTTCCTATTCCCCGCCCACCCGAGAGTCTGGATCAATACAATTGAGATTCTGATTCAGCTCCAAATCCAGACAATGATGATGTTTATGAACAGCCAACAGCTGACTGAGATCCTCCTAAACCATTAACCCAAGCCAAACTAAATGACTTAGTCAGGGATTTGAATCTGCCTAAGGACTCTGCAGAACTTTTGGGGTCTAGATTGCAGGAGAACAATTTATTGGCACCCGACACATACTTCGCTTGGTACAGAAATCGTGAGAAAGACTTCATGCGTTTTTTCGAAGAAGATGGTCCCTTGGTATTTTGCAAGAACATCACAGGATTAGTGTGCAAGCTAGGCATCGAATACCAAACCAGTGACTGGAGGTTGTTTATAGATTCCTCTAAAACCAGTCTAAAAGGAGTGTTACTGCACAACGGTAACAAATATGCATCAATCCCAGTGGCCCATTCTACTCATTTAAAAGAGACCTATGATAACATGAAACTGCTTCTGGAAAAAATTCAGTATCAAAATCACTGATGGATATTGTGTGGGGATCTCAAAGTCCTTTGCATGTTACTTGGGCAGCAATCAAGATTCACTAAGATGCCATGTTTCATCTGCGAATGGGATAGTCGAGCACGTGACCAGCACTGGAAGAGGAAAACTTGGCCTCCTAGAGAGAATCTTACCCCAGGATCAAAGGACATTTTACATGAACATCTAGTTGAACCAAATAAAATCCTCCTACCACCCTTGCACATTAAGTTAGGCTTGATGAAGCAGTATGTCAAAGCATTGAATAGAGAAGGTGTGTTTCAAGTACATTTGTTCAAAATATCCAAAGATTAGCTACGAGAAAATAAAGGAAGGTGTTTTTAGAGGTCCTCAGATTAGAAAGTTATTGACAGACGATCATTTCCTGAACACAATGACCAATAAAGAGAAAGAAGCATGGCTTGGTTTCAAAGATGTTATTGAAAACTTCTTGGGAAACTACAAAAGCCAAAATTATGAAAGACTGGTGGAAAATATGCTTAAAAAGTTTTGCGCCTTAGCCTGTAACATGAGCCTGAAAGTTCACTTCTTATTTTCGCATCTTGACTGTTTTCCCGAAAATCTCGGAGATGTCAGTGAGGAGCAAGGGGAACGATTTCACCAGGACATCAAAACCATGGAAAGAAGATATCAAGGAAGATGGCATACAAATATGATGGCGGATTACTGCTGGTGTCTGCAACGAGATCAGCCTAACGCACAGCATAAGAAAAAATCAAAGAAGCACCGGTTTAGTCGTCATTAGTCAGATCTACCTTCGTAGTCTTAAGTCTTTGGAATAAGTCCTGAAATGTTTGCAAGTAAAGAAGGTAAATATATTTTGTTTCTTTCAGTTATTTTTTTATTCTTTCATAAACAAGCAATATGCTTGTCCAAGAGCTAGGAGCTATTTAATTCTGCTTTAATTAGGTTTTACTCTATTACCTAACGATTTCGTGCTACAAGGGGTGTTGTAATACCTCATCTGTCCCCAAATGTTAACCACCCATTGATGGAGGGGAGAGAGTATTTTGCTGGGAACGGGACTGGTTGTTATATATATTTACCCTACATTATTATGTAAGCGTTACTGTAGTATATAACAACAAAATTTATGGTTTAGCATGTGCAATCCAATGTTGGTCTCGATAAGATGGTTCACATTTGGGAATAAATGGGGGATTTATGACACACCCTGTAGTAAGAAAACCATACGTGATAGGGAAAAACTAACTATATTTTTTAGATCAGCGCACTCAAATTATATAGAATCACCAACTAGTTTGTAAAAATCGATCGACAAGTTTTCAAATGTGTACTGGTGTTATCCTTATAAACAATGAATAAGCAGGGTGCTAATGTCTGTCCCTGCCTGACACCATTGGTCACAGGGAATGGCTCTGAATTAACCCCACCCATCTTACAATCATTGTCTGGTGATTATATCAGAATATTAATATACGGACCAAGTAACCAGGTACATTACGATTACAAGTTTCATGAATAATTTGTCATGATTAACACGATCAAACCCCTTAGAGGTATCCAGGAAACACAAAAATACATTAGCATCTAGAGTTTGGCTTTTTTTATTTTTATGCAGGAAGGAGGGGCCAAGGGCAAATGCCCACAAAATGCTCCCACCCATAAAAGAAGAAGAGAGCCAAACTCAAGGTTCGGGGTTTTTGAGATGCCTAGACACTCTGCGTTTGAAAGATGAGAGGTCACAGACAGGAGGAAAGATGGACTGAGGAAGATTTTCCAGAGTTCACCGGTTGAGTAATTGAAAGACTGAAAATACCGATTAACCCTTGCATTAGATAGTTGGACAGAAAAGGAATGAGAAAGTGTAGAAAGTCTGGTACTGCGCGCTCTCCTTAAAGGAGGAGGCATGCAGTTAGAGAGTTCAGGAGAGCAATGTCCGTTATAATAGCGATATAAAGAGAGAGTGAGGCAACATTACTGCGAAGAGAGAGGGATTGAAGACAATCAGTAAGAGGCGGGAAAATGAAGAGACGAAAAGTCTTTCGTTCCATCAGGTCAAGTACGACTGTGTGGGTTGAGCCACCCCACACATGAGAAGCATACTCCATACAGGGGCGAACAAGACCCCTGTACAGAGACAGCAATCGCGTAGGGGTGAAGAAACCGCGGAGGCTGTACAGCACACCTAACCTTTTATAAGCTGTTTTAGAAAGAGAGTATATGTGATCTTTCCAGGAAAGATCATGAGAAAAGGAAACGCCAAGAATTGAGTTGTGTTGTTGAAGGTAAAGGGATAGTTGTGTAGAAGATTGTGACGACTAGACAGGTGGAGGAACTGAGTTTTTGAGGCATTGAAAGCCACAAGGTTTTCTCTGCCACAATCAGATAGAGCAGAAAGATCAGAGGTCAGGTGTCCAATAGCCGTCCTACGCGAATCATGAAGTGACTGCTGTGAGGGACGCTTTGGGAAGCGTGTGGAAAAGCGAAGAGTGGAGGTAAGAAATAAATCCAGAATGTTAGGCCTATTTCCAAGACGATCGGGGATACGAGTAGGGTGCTGTACAATCTGCTCTAGGACATTCAGGATAGAACCAGTGATGTCAGTGAAATGCGAAGAAAGCTAAAGGTGGTGGTGAACATTGAAGCCTCCTAAAATGGAGATTTCAGCAAAGGAGGAGCGGGAAAGAATGTATTCCACTTTGGAAGTGAGGTAGTCAAAGAATTTTGAATAGTCAGTAGAATTAGGGGAAAGGTAAACAGCGCAGATGTATTTAGTTTGAGATTGGCATGTAAGCCTTAGCCAGATGGTATAGAATTCGGAAGATTCGTGTTCGTGAATACGAGAACAAGTTAGGTCATTGCGTACATATACGCAACATCCACCTTTGGAGTGAAATTGAGTATAGACACCATTTCTTCCAAGGCATACACACAAACGCACACATATCAGTATTGGTGCAATATATCTTATATATATATATATATATATATATATGAATAGAAACGACATAAGTATTAAGGAACGTTTCTGCACACGAGGAGGAGAGATAACGAAATAATGAAAAATGAGGCGAACCGCCTGGGAATCGAACCCAGGGCCTTCCAATTGCCGGTCGGACGCTCTACCATTATGCTACGGACCTCACTCAATCACAAATCGAAATTCTCCCAAATAGGGCAGAAACCAATGCCCTCAGAGAGCACCCTCGCAAATCGTGAATATGCGCAAATAACTGCAATGACCGCGCAGTATATAAATGAATAGAAACGACATAAGTATTAAGGAACGTTCTGCACACGAGGAGGAGAGATAACGAAATAATGAAAAATGAGGCGAACCGCCTGGGAATCGAACCCAGGGCTTCCAATTGCCGGTCGGACGCTCTACCATTATGCTACGGACCTCACTCAATCACAAATCGAAATTCTCCCAAATAGGGCAGAAACCAATGCCCTCAGAGAGCACCCTCGCAAATCGTGAATATGCGCAAATAACTGCAATGACCGCGCAGTATATAAATGAATAGAAACGACATAAGTATTAAGGAACGTTTCTGCACACGAGGAGGAGAGATAACGAAATAATGAAAAATGAGGCGAACCGCCTGGGAATCGAACCCAGGGCCTTCCAATTGCCGGTCGGACGCTCTACCATTATGCTACGGACCTCACTCAATCACAAATCGAAATTCTCCCAAATAGGGCAGAAACCAATGCCCTCAGAGAGCACCCTCGCAAATCGTGAATATGCGCAAATAACTGCAGAAACGTTCCTTAATACTTATGTCGTTTCTATTCATTTATATACTGCGCGGTCATTGCAGTTATTTGCATATATATATATATATATATATCAAAGCTATTGACTTCTCCTTAGGGAAACGGAGCTTACAGATGAAAAGAAGGACCAACACAACAGCAAACATTTTCGCTTATTTTTTATACTTCAAACGTTTCGACAAATCTTTTGTTATCATCAGTGAATTATAAGTCTTAAAACCTTAAAACAAAAATAAGAATAATGAAAATTACATCAATACAAAATTAAAATCATTAAAATTACATCAATACAAAAATTAAAATCATTAAAATTAAATTAAAATTACCTCAACTGATAAATACACAATGTTTACGTCAACCTCCATACTTGGCAGAAACTGAGAGAAAACTGTATGGTCAGTAAATTAGAAGGTAGTATGATATGTTTATGAAAGTCGTTTGGTTAGTTAAAAGAGCTGTAATTTGTAAGATGAACTATTATTGTTAATGGAAGGTTTGTTTCTATAGATGTACAAAGATTCTAAAATTCGGAGTTCTGTAAGGTTATTGGACCTAGTTAGAATTTCGAACTGAGTTTTGTGAAGGTTATTGGATCTAGTTAGAATTTCGAACTGAGTTTTGTGAAGGGGATGGTTGTTTTCATTACCATAGTAATGAAAACAACCATCCCCTTCACAAAACTCAGTTCGAAATTCTAACTAGATCCAATAACCTTACAGAACTCCGAATTTTAGAATCTTTGTACATCTATAGAAACAAACCTTCCATTAACAATAATAGTTCATCTTACAAATTACAGCTCTTTTAACTAACCAACCGATTTTCATAGACATATCGTACCTTCTAATTTACTGACCATACAGTTTTCTCTCAGTTTCTACCAAGTATGGAGGTTGACGTAAACATTGTGTATTTACCAGTTGAGATAATTTTAATTTAATTTTAATAATTTTAATTTTTTGTAGTGATGTAATTTTAATGATTTTAATTTTGTCTTGATGTAATTTTCATTATTCTTAGTTTTGTTTTAAGGTTTTAAGACTTATAATTCACTGATGATGACAAAAGATTTGTCGAAACGTCTGAAGTATAAAAAATAAATAAAAATGTTTGTTGTTGTGTTGATCCTTCTTTTCATATATATATATATATATATATATATATATATATATAGGGTGGCGCAAAAGTCAGGAACCATAGGCAAAGTTTAATAATTTGTTTTAATATGTGGTTTCTTCTTTTCAGATTTGTTGTTGAACCTATGGCACAGAAATTGACAATATATGAACGGGTGGAGATAGTTTTAATGTATGCAAGGCGTGGTAACACACACCGATCAGGTGCTACTGCTTTTAATAACAAACACCCTGAGAGGCCGCCAGTTGTTCAGGCATCAGTTGGAAAACTGTTCACTCGCTTCAAAGAAACGGGAAGTGTTCATGATCGGCCGCGTAGTGGCCGACCAAAAAGTTCAATCGATGCAGCAACATCATTAACGGTACTCAATCACCTCGAAAACAGCCCACGTAAGTCCTTAAGAAAGTTATCCCAGGAAACGGGTTTTTCCAGAAGATCCATTCAACGAATTCTTACACAAATCATTTCCACCCCTACAAAGTCCAACTCATTCAGGAACTGCACGATGACGACACAGACCGTCGTGTAGAGTTCTGCCAGTGGTTTCGACAACATCGACAGCTTCAACGAAGGATCATGTTCAGCGACGAAGCGATATTTCATCTCAGCAGTCGTGTCAATAGGCATAATGCACGCTATTGGGCCAATGAGAAGCCCCACTGGATGGAGGAAGGACATGTGCAATTCGATCCATGAATTATGGTGTGGGCTACGCCCTGGGGGGATCGGTTAATTGGTTCGTACTTTTTCGACGGCAATGTAACAGGTGAAACATATTTGCATACGCTGCAAACATTTCTAATGCCCATACTGGACGACATTCCATTGGCAGAACGGGCGAAGATGTGGTTTCAGTAGGATGGTGCACCACGACATTTCGCAACCATCGTCCGGAGCTCTTTAGATGAAACATTCCCAAGCAAGTAGATCGGACGGCGAGGGCCCGTCGAATGGCCACCTAGGTCTCCAGACCTCACGCCTCTACTTTTTCTTGTCGGGCCATCTGAAGTCAGTAGTCTATGCTGATCGACCCAGAACCATACGTTCTCTAAAGTATAAAATCACATGAGTGTGCCAAAATCAGTACCAATGTGTTAGGAATGTTCAAACATCATGCATTCAACGCGTCAGAAAGTGTCTCCAAGTGGAAGACCACCAATTCGAACATTTATTATAATTTAATAAAATATGTCTATGGTTCCTGACTTTTGCGCCATCCTGTATATATATATATATATTACACCAGTACTGATATGTGTGTGTTTGTGTGTATGCCTTGAAGAAAATGGTCTCTATACTCAATTTCACTCCAAAGGTGGATGTTGCGTATATGTATGCAATAACCTAACTTGTTCTCGTATTCCCGAACACGAATCTTCCGAATTCTATACCATCTGGCCACGACTTACATGCCAATCTCAAACTAAATACATCTGCGCTGTTTACCTTTCCCCTAATTCTACTGACTATTCAAAATTCTTTGACTACCTCACTTCCAAAGTGGAATACAGTCTTTCTCGCTCTCCCTTTGCTGAAATCTCCATTTTAGGAGATCTCAATGTTCACCACCACCTTTGGCTTTCCTCCCATTTCACTGACATCACTGGTGAAGCAGCTTACAGCTTTTCTATCCTAAATGTCTTAGAAAAATGTACGACAAAATATTAATGAATATTTATAGGAAGAACAAATAAAAAGGAAAACTAAAATGAAAAAACTAAGATTCATTGATGAATTTAAAAGAAAATCATATATTTAAAATAAGAAAGAAAAGGATATGAAGGTTATAATGGAAATCCGATTAAATATGGTAGAGGTGAAAGAAAACTATAAAGGAAAATATAAGGACATGAAGTGTGAAGTATGCAGGAGAGAGAATGATACGACAGAACACTTGTTTCATTGAGAAAAACTAAGAAACATGGTGGGGGAGATGATAGGAGTAGCGAATATAAAAAACCAGAAAGTATCAAAAATTATATTGTAAAAATAATGGAAATTAGAAGAAGACTGTGTTGACAGTAAAGGTTTAAGTACATAATAGGAGATACAGTGTAGAGGCTCTGCACAGGAAACGTGCGCCGATCTGTAGGATCAAGTGAGCAATTTCTGGAACCTGGAACCTGGATCCCTTTTTATTTTCTTATTTTTCTGCCATCTAGTATTTGGAAGAATTAAATTAACTCCGAAAAAAAAGTCATCTTAAATTATATTCTAATATTGGATCAAATGTAGAATTCGGACCCCAGCCTTTTTTAGTTAGCTTTATAATAAAAGGCTAACTAACGAAAATATCATGACCTAACCTAACCAATCGTCAAGGGCGTACAGTTAACCTAACGATTGGTTAGGTTAAGTCGTGATATTTTCGTTAGTTAGCCTTATAAAGCTAACTAAAAAAGGCTGGGGCCGAATTCTACATTTGATCCCTAATATTTATTATTATATAGTTTAATTAATAATATGTAGTAAAATATACGATCAATTAATAAATAAAGCATATAGATTTATATTTAAGATGACTGTCATAATATTCAGTTTTTGCTAATATGCTTCTGAATTGTGCGATCACCTAATATTAATTTGAAGGGCTAACGCAATAAATAATGGAAAATATAGTTAGTTTCGGGTGCTGGTTAAGTGTGCGGTCTACCTACGATTCGGCGGTCTACCTTTTAATTATAGCTTCTTATCTTGTTTACTAATTGTTTGTTTACATCCCATTGTCAATCGCCCTTGACGATTGGTTAGGTTTAGTCATGATATTTTCGTTAGTTTTAACGAAAATATCATGATTAAACCTAACCAATCGTAGGTAGACCGCACACTTAACCAGCACCTCGTTTCGTATCTTATTATTTATAAAATCTCTGGTACTACCAAAGATTATTTATTACATTTATTTATGACTTGCTTTAGCTTTTTTCTCTTAGGCCATCTAGTGGTGGAAAGAGAAATAAATTATCCACGAAAAATCATCATCAACTAAAATTATATTTTAATATCGATCATTTTATAATTGAATATGTGATCAAATATAGGATCTGTTAATAATAATTTAAGCACACAGGCTTGCCTTTTTAAAGATAAATGTTATAAAAATCAATTTTTAGTATTATACTGTAGGCCACTTCTAAATCATGCGAGTATACCTTTGTGCAAAGCTTTGTTTGTTAATCCATACGATAGGTGGCGAGTACCCAATATTCATGTGGTCGGATAGCGCGCGAGATAATGGAAAATATCGTCAGTTTAGTGTCTTGTATATATACATATAATCTTTGGTATTATTAAAGAATATTTATACAATAACTGATATAAGAAATGAAGCCCACAAATTTTGAGCCCACAAATTTTATTACGTTCACAACGCTACTTACTGCTACAGTCGCAGAACTACTTTTTGGCTATTTTACATTAAGTACATTTAAATATCAACAAACAATTTCGGAAAAGAGTTCGCCTATAAAAAAAATTTCTAAAACCCATAAAAATTACTAACTGGTTATATTCTGATTTGGATGGATATGTTATTCTTTTTAGTGACAGTAACAGAATTCCAAAGCAAACCACAACCATTACTGATTACTATTTGTTAATGTTTTCAAAAATTCTTTTTGTAGGCGAACTTTTTTGTGAAAAATTCTTTTTGTAGGCGAACTTTTTTGTGAAACTGTACATTCATAATTTATAAATCCGAAGAAGTTTACACTTGTTATGGCTAAGTTTTTTATTATGAATATTTAATATTTTTTGTACACCGCATAGTCTACAGGGCTCCCCTCCCAACCAATTAACACAATTTTCACGACTGGTAGAAATCGGGTGGTGTTCTTTAGGGAAACAAGATATCTTGGATAGGACTCCCTAAACGTATTGGTAACTATGGTAACATATTTTTTACTTCACTCATCGTCCAAAAATGAGAATCTTAAAGGAGGACATTCTTAGTTCGATCCATTTCCCTTCTTACTTTGGAGAATTTGTTTGCTACAGTTAAATATGATTAAATATGATTACCATGTCAGATACTGATTATGTGTATTTAAATATGGACTCACAAGTAATAGCATGCAAGCAGAATATGTTAATGAATAAATGTATAGTGTATACAGCAGTATTCTAGTATATGTACTATATTTTACATTAAAAAAGTCACAAAAGAAAACATCTTACGTAAAATTATTCTTCCATCATTATCACAAGGTGAAGTTACAATGAACGATTGATATATTTATTACATTTTACATAATACACTTTAATCAGTGAATAATCATTGATTATAACATTCATAATTTTTATTGATTTGATTATAATATTTTCTAAATTTTTGATTATGATTTGATTATGATTATATATATTTTCTAATTTTGATTATGAATTGATTATGATTGTATAATCACCATCATAGATTATGATTATTTGATTATGATTAATAATCAACCCCATATCTGCCTTTTACTGTAGAGGGTGTCCCATAAGTCCGGCATCATAGGAGAAATTCAAATTTTTCTATTTCTACAAACCATAATTCATATTTTTCTCTTTCTACAGGCCATAATGTCTATGCTCGGGATGCCAATTTCCCGTTCACCATTCTGTTCAGTGACGAGGCTGTTTTTTATGGAAATGGTGAGGTAAATCGACAGAACACCCGCTACTGGTCTCAAAATAACCCTCACTGGTATACCTCTTTAAAGGAACAAGGTGCATCTCCGGTGATGGTATGGTGTGGCATTTGGAAGGATCACATCATGGGTCCCCTCTTTTTCGATGAACGTGTCACTGGAGGCACCTACCTACGTATGCTCAAGGAAGAAGCATTTCCCAGTGTCTTGAACGAAGAAGGAAATTTCCCAACATGGTTCCAGCAAGACGGCGCTCCTGCACATTACAGCACCCAAGTAAGGGAATACCTGTACCAACAATTCCCTGGTCATTGGATAGGACGTCGAGGGCCTGTGGAATGGCCAGCTAGAAGCCCGGATCTCACGCCACTAGATTTTTATCTCTGGGGCCACTTGAAAGCGCTGGTATACGCAGAGAAAATTAGGAGTGTTGAACATTTGCGGCAGCGCATTATTGGGGCATGTAACACCATTACTCCTGACATCATTCACCGTGTGCTTGCTGACTGGGTATCACGTCTGAATTTGTGTATTGAAACCAATGGTGGACATACTGAGCACGTTCTGTAAATAAAAGCTTTTGTTTTGCCTTTTTTTATTATTTTTCCTATGATGCCGGACTTATGGGACACCTTGTATATGTAAATACAGATTTCCATGGGATATAGGCAAAGCCTTACTTAAGTGATACTAGAAGACGGACAAGTCCATAAAGGTGTGCTCAGGGAAAGAAAGTTGAAAACCATTATTCTTCAACAAGCTACAATATTTACAAGTGAATCAAATATGTGTTTAAAATAGTTTGAAATTGCTTAAAATAGTTTGCTTTCATTTGCTTCAAAAAGTTAATTTACATTTTAGTTAACTTTAAAAATGTATGTTTTGAGGTTGTTTAACCTCCTTCGAAACGACAGACGTCATGTGACGGAGGGGGCCTACAGCTTTATGTGGAATCCTAAAAGTAGTATAGGTTCATTTATGTCAAATAGGAGTAAGGGAATAAGGGCAAGGGGGTATAGGGGTGAGGAAAGGGAGAGGTGGTGAAGGGTGGCACTGGCACGGGGGGAAGAAAGGGGAGGGATGGCACTCAAAAGTGAACTTTTAATCCATTTTAATCCCCTTAACCCTTTCGCTGCAGAGCATGTTTAAATTCCATGAACGACCCAAAACGAATTGAAGAGTTTGATTACGCGTATTGCATTCGTATTGCACTGCATTCATTTAGGTTTTACAAGTGAACATATATATAGCTTACTTACTGTTAAAAATGAAGGTTTTCTTTCTTTCGTGGCATGGATAACATAACAAATTTGACAAAATAGGATTCTAAGTAGTAATTTCAAATAGTAATCTTGCCTTATGACTATGCTGATGAAGTTGGAGTAATATTTAGATAAAATTTAATATTGCGATTGAGTACGATAGTCTTCAAAACAAGGATCTATACACAATCCAGGTTTATCGGAGCAGGTTTTGCATTGGAATCTAGATTGACTTCTGATGCCATGCAGGTAACAAACTCTACAATTTTCAGTTGGGTTACGGCTTTTTTCAGAAGTTACTTTTTCGGGAAAATGCTTCCGACTAATCTTGGAATTTATATTTAGTTCATGTCGGGGTTTCTTTATTTTCTTCAATAAATGGTCCAACATCACGTGGACCTCCTCTGTTCTCCCCTACATCCCTCCAAGCAAACATATAAACCCTCGGTGCCAGAGGCGACACCATATTTCTATCTTCTTCTAAATCATTATCCTCACCTTCATTCCTTCACACCTTATTCCCCAAAAGAAAGGCTGGGAAATATAAAAATTATTTTTATAAAGTCTTACATTAAGTGTAAAAATTATTTAGTTTTAATGTTTTACAGGGTGTTTCAGAAGTTTAAACTCAGAGTCAATTAGGGTTATTTATTAATAATAAGAACTGATATGTGTATGCAAGTTAATGGCATGCAATATGAACAGTTGTTAAAATAAAAGTAAAAAGTTGATTCTGCCTATGAGTCCAGACTTCTGATACGCTATATATATATATATATATATATATATATATATATATATATATATATATATATCGTCGCTCATATCTTGAAAAGCCCTAGCTCGAAAATTTGAAAAAAAGTTTTTATCGAAATTTTGGTTCGTTTTCGTGTTCTGCACCTTGTCTCAAAAAGGCCTAGCTCTCTCCCAATCAGAAAGCTCGTGCACCTTGTAAAATCAAGCGCGACAAGTGGGACGACCTTCAGAGCAACAAAACAGTTTTCTTGTTTCCTGAACAATTAGCATTTTGCGAGCTATGGCCTTTCAAGATATATGCGACGATATACGTGTGTGTGTGTGTTAAGTATAAAATAAATGATGGAGTTTAGCGGCTATTCATCACTCCTCACCGCCGCCCAGACTGCGCCCACGCCTTACCCACCTACAACCCTCCAAAACTCACAACCACAAACGAGACCCCCAAAAGCAAACAACCCATCCCACATCTCTCATCTTCACATCTCACTCGACACTTTTGCTTTTATTATTCATTATTTCGATGTAAATTAATTCAGAAAAACTTAGATTTTAAAGCAGAATTAAAGAGAAAAAAGATAGGAAATTACAAAAAGTATATTATTTCCTTTAAAATAGAACTTGAGTTAAAAAATATATTATTTCGTTAACAATAAAACTATATATTATTTAGAAAGAAATAACAGAAGAACCACAACCTTGCTTACTCTAGTCTGATGCGGAGAATTCAAATCTCAGATAATTCAATTGTCCAAGCTATTTATAAGTCCTGTTTTATGTGTTCTAGACTATGGACCTCTTGGTCTGAAGGTGTTGTCTCTTGCCCCATTTAACATCTACATTGGCTTTTTCATCACATGTACGTTTTTTTTAGTGTTAACTTTGGGTAGTTATTATTATTCATTTTATGTTTCATTATGTGTATTATTGTTATTTTTTTTCTAGTCCTGTCATTTTTCTTGTTTGTTTTTAAATATATTGTTTATTTAACTAGTTATATCGTTATTATCTTAAGGAATATTTTACTTTTTCATGAGAGTTGTCTCCTGCCAATAAAATTTATCATTCTCATTATCATTATCACTATCATGATATGATATATATATATATATATATATATATTATATATATATATATATATAATAAAGAGTCTTCAGTTCTCTTGCTTAGGGACCTATCAAAAGCATTTGATACAATTTCTCACGACATAATTATTTATAAATTATCTCATTATGGCATAAAGAACGTTGCTTTAAATTGGTTAAAATCATACCCGTGCAACAGAAGTCAATACATTCAAACATAATAACATTACCATCGCCGAACTAAACATTACACATGGAGTTCCACAAGGATGCATTTTGGGCCCCTATTATCTATATAAATGACTTTCACAACTCTCATAACGAGAAAGGCTTCCAACATGCGGATGACACCTCTCTAACATACCTAAAAAGCGATCCTGCATCCTTTAATGAAATATTAAATAGAGACATCGCGATAGTATGCGACTGGCTGAAATAAAATAAAACGAATTCTCTGCTAATCTCAGAAAAGAAATTAATTCCAGAATTCAATGTTATTATCAACTTGCACATGACATCGCGTGTCTGGAGGGAAATTAGTTGATGACAACCTATCCTTTCGTCAACATATTGAAAACATAGATCATAAACTATCGAAATTCTCGTTTATATTAACAAAATTACATTTCCTTCCCACAAATACAATTAAAATGCTGTACTTTTCTCTAGTTTGCCACACACCACATCCAACATTACTGCATATGGAAGTGCATATGATTACATTATTAACCATTTAATCATAAGCGAAAAAGAAATCTTTAAGCAACTGCGTATGTTAATATTTAAGGACATATTTGAAGTACAAATGTGCTCACTAATGTACAGAGTTACAGAACAATTTGCCCTCACTATATTAATCAAGAATACATGGGACAATCAGATACGTCAGGAACATCAAAGAAGGCACTCTTACAGTACTTAGCGGTGGAATTATGGAACAATCTATCGAATGAATTAAAATCAGTCAATATTCACACCTCTTTTATAAAGCGATTAAAACTTAACAAATTCCAAAGTTACTGAAGGCACTCCTTTCTTTGTTGCAGTTATTACAATATTTATTATTATTTAATTACTGTTGTCATCATTAAAATTCTCATTATCTTTCTAAACATTTCTCCTATCACTTTTCACCTCACATTCCTACTGATTTCATTATTCTTTGTTTAAAAAGAAACGTAACCCAAAACAGAAAAAGGTTAGGTTAAAATATGAAAATAAAAACCCACTCTAATAGACAGAGTTTATTTCCACGACAGTTTCGACGCCCACTGGCATCCTCCTCGGGTGGATACAGAAACACGAATGAACCAAAACAAGAGGGAAAAACAGTCCAGGGACCGACCGTTAAGAAATTCGCACCTAGGTTAGATCCCATTCTCCCGACACCGGAAGGGCATTTTCATTAAGTACATTCGCGCAAATTTTAAAACTATCTTCCTCTTCTAAACATACAGATTCTATTATATTTTTTTACATAATTATTACATTTATTATTAAATTTATTACATTTAATATTGTATAATTATTTATTACAGAAATTATAAATTTATTATTACATTGGTTATTACATTATTGTTTATTATACAGAACTTATAAACCGAAAAACGAATGAAAAAAGCCGATTAGGAAACAATCCAGACACCAATGAGAAATTCGCACCTAGGTTAGATACCGTTCTCCCGACACTGGAAGGGCATTTTATTACAGGGTCCGCTTATAAGTACATTCCCACAAATTAAAACTATCTTCTTGTTCTATACATACAGATTCTAATATTTTGACATAATTACTGCATTTATTATTACATTTACATTTTTTAACATTTATTATTATTACCTTTACCCTAATTATTAAATTTATAATATTACCTTTATTATTACATCTGTTGCATTTATATTTATTTCCACATTTATTACTTCCATTATTACATTTACTAAAGGCGAGTAAGGAACCATTCCAATCCAGAGACATTTAAGAAATTCACACTTAGGTTCGAACACGTTCCCACGACTCCGTAAGGGATTTTTTGACCAAGAATCTCATTAAAGGGTCTAACTTATAAGTACCTTCGCACAAATTAAAATTATCTACTTTTTCTATACACACAGATTCTATTATTTTTCTTTTGACATAATTATTACATTTATAAAGTACCTTACTTGATTCCCAATCTATAGCATGATTATTTTGGCTGGCGTGATAAAAAATGGCATTATTAGTATTACAACTTCTGAAGGCATATTTGTGTTCTTTAATACGGGTTTCAATATTTCTTCCAGTTTCTCCCACGTATACTAAATCACAACTTTTACAGGGAATGCTGTAGACACAGGCTTGTTCCTCTTTTGCCACGTTATTCCTAACCAATTTACTTTTCACGGTAGACGAATATTTGAACGCCAAAGCAAACTTAAAATCTTTCGTCAATGGTTTTACTCTTTCTAAGCCGCAATGTAAGGCAAACTCACATATTGTTTTTGGTTAACTGAAGGTTCCCGAGGGGCATAAAGATTTCTGGCTTTAAAATACGCCTTTCTGATAAACCACTCGGATATTTTAAATCCTTAAAAATGTTCCAAATCTTTAAATTTCCGGGTCCAGCAAATGTGGGCTACAATCCTGAGTGCTCTTAGAAACATGGAAGAAATTTGAGCTTTTAACCCTTCATCATGATATGAAAAATAATGAATGTACGAATTACAATGAGTAGGTTTTTTATAGACCGTGAAATTGGGCTTTCCGCTTTCGTTAATGACCAAAACATCTAGAAAAGGTAATTGTTTGTCGTTCTCCGATTCATATTTAAATTTAATAGAGGGAACAAGATTATTTAATGACTGAAAGAAAGTGTCAAAGTTGTTCCAGTGGTCAGGCCAAAATGAGAAAATATCATCTACATAACGAAACCAAATTAGATTCCTGGGACATATTGTTTGCAACAATTCCGACTCATAGTATTCCATGTATAATGTACTCAGTATTGGGGATAAAGGAGACCCCATTCCCATACCAAAACTTTGCAAATAAAATTCTTCACCGAAAGAGAAGGCATTATTGGTGACACAGAGTTTTATCAGTTCTGAAAATACAGATGTGGGCATGCCTAGTTCTACGTTACATGTTGGCAATTTTCTATCTAAAAAACTAAGTACATCATCAATGGGAACTTTCGTAAACAAGGACTCAACGTCAAAACTGATCATTCTTCCCCGTTTTAAATCTAAGGACATAACTTTGTTAATAAAGTCACAGGAGTTAGTGATGTGCAAGCCTGAAAATTTACCAACTAATGGGGATAATTTATCTGCAAGAAATTTAGATAACCTGTAACTAAAGGAACCCCTGTGTGAAATAATGGGACGGAGTGGTATATTAATTTTATGGGTTTTGGGTAGGCCGTAAATGTGGGGGAGTTTGGGGTTAATCTGTAGAAATCTTTTAGGATCAATCGCCGGGACATCTTTTAATAAGTTCCTGATGGTTTTGTTGAATTCGGCAGAAAGACGCTTTAGGGGGGACGATCTCACTTTGGCGTAGGTGAATTCATCACTAAGTAACGCTTCCATTTTTTGTTTATAATCACACTTGTCCAAAATAACCACAGTGTTACTTTTGTCCGCTTTAGTGACAAATATTGTATTTTTAGAACTGATAAAACTCTGGGTCACCAATAATGTCTTCTCCTTCGGTGAAGAATTTTATTTGCAACGTTTTGGTATGGGAATGGGGTCTCCTTTATCCCCAATACTGAGTAATTATACATGGAATACTATGAGTCGGAATTGTTGCAAACAATATGTCCCAGGAATCTAATTTGGTTTCGTTATGTAGATGATATTTTCTCATTTTGGCCTGACCACTAGAACAACTTTGACACTTTCTTTCAGTCATTAAATAATCTTGTTCCCTCTATTAAATTTAAATATGAATGGGAGAACGACAAACAATTACCTTTTCTAGATGTTTTGGTCATTAACGAAAGCGGAAAGCCCAATTTCACGGTCTATAGAAAACCTACTCATTGTAATTCGTACATTCATTATTTTTCATATCATGATGAAGGGGTTAAAAGCTCAATTATTTCTTCCATGTTTCTAAGAGCACTCAGGATTTGTAGCCCACATTTGCTGGACCCGGAAAATTCAAAGATTTGGAACATTTTTAAGGATTTAAAATATCCCGAGTGGTTTATCAGAAAGGCGTATTTTAAAGCCAGAAAATCTTTTTATGCCCCTCGGGAACCTTCAGTTAACCAAAAACAATATGTGAGTTTGCCTTACATTGCCGGCTTAGAAAGAGTAAAACCGTTGACGAAAGATTTTAAGTTTGCTTTGGCGTTCAAATATTCGTCTACCGTGAAAAGTAAATTGGTTAGGAATAACGTGGCAAAAGAGGAACAAGCCTGTGTCTACAGCATTCCCTGTAAAAGTTGTGATTTAGTATACGTGGGAGAAACTGGAAGAAATATTGAAACCCGTATTAAAGAACACAAATATGCCTTCAGAAGTTGTAATACTAATAATGCCATTTTTTATCACGCCAGCCAAAATAATCATGCTATAGATTGGGAATCAAGTAAGGTACTTTATAAATGTAATAATTATGTCAAAAGAAAAATAATAGAATCTGTGTGTATAGAAAAAGTAGATAATTTTAATTTGTGCGAAGGTACTTATAAGTTAGACCCTTTAATGAGATTCTTGGTCAAAAAATCCCTTACGGTCGTGGGAACGTGTTCGAACCTAAGTGTGAATTTCTTAAATGTCTCTGGAATGGGATGTTTCCTTACTCGCCTTTAGTAAATGTAATAATGGAAGTAATAAATGTGGAAATAAATATAAATGCAACAGATGTAATAATAAAGGTAATATTATAAATTTAATAATTAGGGTGAAGGTAATAATAATAAATGTTAAAAAAATGTAAATGTAATAATAAATGCAGTAATTATGTCAAAATATTAGAATCTGTATGTATAGAACAAGAAGATAGTTTTAATTTGTGGGTATGTACTTATAAGCGGACCCTGTAATAAAATGCCCTTCCAGTGTCGGGAGAACAGTATCTAACCTAGGTGCGAATTTCTCATTGGTTTCTGGATTGTTTCCTAATCGGCTTTTTTCATTCGTTTTTCGGTTTATAAGTTCTGTATAATAAACAATAATGTAATAACCAATGTAATAATAAATTTATAATTTCTGTAATAAATAATTATACAATATTAAATGTAATAAATTTAATAATAAATGTAATAATTATGTAAAAAAATATAATAGAATCTGTATGTTTAGAAGAGGAAGATAGTTTTAAAATTTGCGCGAATGTACTTAATGAAAATGCCCTTCCGGTGTCGGGAGAATGGGATCTAACCTAGGTGCGAATTTCTTAACGGTCGGTCCCTGGACTGTTTTTCCCTCTTGTTTTGGTTCATTCGTGTTTCTGTATCCACCCGAGGAGGATGCCAGTGGGCGTCGAAACTGTCGTGGAAATAAACTCTGTCTATTAGAGTGGGTTTTTATTTTCATATTTTGACCTTCACGTAGAAAAAAGTGAGGTTTTTTGCATTTGTTAGGTTACAATGATATATGCATTCTCCAATGGGTTGCGTTTCTTTTTGAACACCCAATTAAACTTGTGATATAAGTATATGTCCAAGTCTGTAAGTTCGTACAAATTTTGTAATTATATCTATTATGTAATTATAATTACATAATTATATCTAACCAGTAGATTTCTGCCTGTAAAGCGTGCACGCTCGCTGAAGGCAGTTTACAATTTTATACACTAATTGTATTTAATTAATAATTAAATTATACTCATCTGCGTAAACTCTGTATATATTTTTAAAGAAATAAGTTAAATAAACAAAATAATTATTTATTTGCCTCTTAATGACGGTTTGTTTCCACTTAATAAGTGAGCCATAATTAATTGATTAGAGTGTATACGGTATAATTATGCATCAGTTATTATTCCTTGAATACGCTCGTTCACGTACAGTATATATATATATATATATATATATATATATATATAGTGTGTAAAAATGAACAATGAATAATCCTTATATTCATATATATTTATATTCATATGTATGTATGCATGTTTTATATTCATTTTTACATATAGAGTCCAAATTCGCATAACGATGACGAAGTTCGGATAAAATTTTTGATTCGCTTTCTATTTTATTTCTGCTGAATAATTAATTGGTGAATTATTTCTTTTTAAATTACTTAAATCATTTTGGATCAATGAAAGAAAGCCACCCCAGCCTTCTTTAGTTAGTTTTATAAGGCTAACTAACAAAATTATAACGACCTGCCCTAACCAATCGTCAAGGGCGTACAGTTGACCTAATGATTGGTTAGGTTAGGTCGTGATATTTTCGTTAGTCAGCCTTATAAAGTTAACTAAAGAAGGCTGGGGGTGCTTTCTTTCATTGATCCATCATTTTTTTAGATTCAGCTTAATAATGTAATCTTGTTAAATTCTGCAATGTTCGTTTTCTGTATATATTCTCTCTTCGTTGTAAAAGCATTTAATTTTTGCTCATATGCATGTTTAATTGTAATTCATAATAAAATGCATATTTCATTTTCCATTTTTAGCTAACTCGGCAGATCATGATAACATCAGATCTGTCAATATGATGGCTTCATCTTCAAATATCTTGCTTATCTGTCTAGACATTGCTACAGCTAAAATATTTACCTTATCTTCAAATATTTTGCAAAATAATGCAGCCTATTGAGAATAAAAAACAAAACAAGTCAACATTAAATAATAATGATGTCACCAAAAATTAAGTATATAAAGCAAACAATTTTTCAAATATTAATTCTGATTGTCTGATCTAACTTAGAGGCTGAGCATTACCTGTAACATTTTAGCAGTAAACTACAGTAAAAGAATATCTTTGATTTCTCCTTCGAGCCTTGCTCTCTTCAGAGAACTTAGTCTTAAATAGAGAAAAATAATTTACCGATACGTTACAAGAAGAATAGGGGAACCTTCAGAGAATTTAGTAAGCTTCACAGAATCCTCCGATCCACTACAAGAAGAAATCGGAGAGTAGTATAAGAGAAACTACTGCGATTCCCTATAAGGTACCAGATACTCCAGAGTAACAAATCCGTTGCTGCCACCTAACCAGAACCCCATCAACTTCGAACCGCCCAAGGCCATAGATGGAGGGGTTAACATATATATTAGTATATATCCAATTAAGGAGAGATAAAAAAATGAAAGTCGATGTAACTATGCCAACACGTTAATTAATTAAAACCCGAGTGCAGTGTTTTGTTCAGATGACGTCACATGCGGTACACATATACGTACATAAACTCTAAAAAGCTTATTTCCCTGGATATGCATCAAATAATATTTATTATTCATACGACATTATATCATAAGTTATATATATATATATATACACGGTGAACCAAAAGTAGGTGGACAGTAGGTTGAATACGGTTTGTGTTATATTATATTATAACTATGGTGTTCATTATAACTATGGTGTTTGTGTTTTATTATATTAAATATTATAACTAAATTTATTTAAATTTTATTTTGTATTATAGTATACAAAAAAATTAAATATGTATTCTCAAAATAAACGTTATCATTTACTGTCCACCTACATTTGGTTCACCCTATATATATATATATATTGATATATATATATATATATATATGATAGATAGATATGCACTAAAATCACAGAACAACACTTGATCTTAGTAATAAGCAAACAACTACAGGGAAAAGGAAAAAGAAACACGAAATCCGAGCGCTTTCGTGATATATTCACATCTTCAGGGAAAAACAAGAAATAGGCAGATTTTACAAAGTAAAGGAGTTAAATACACAAGCGAAAAATTCCCAATCGGCAACTCAATTTAAAAACCATAAAACACTCTAAAGATTTTTTCAATAGATAACTTAATCTGAAGGCGGCTAAATTACTGAATATAAAAGAACTATATAGATGAAATTAGACAATTAACATGTACAGAGAACAAAAATTATTATAACAGTTATTAGAAATAGCATTCAATTAAAGCAGGCAATTAAGTGGCAAGAATTTAATGAAAACAAAAGGAATGGTGACATCGTCTTACAGAATATTTCAAACTTCTACAAACAATCTGAAAAAACTCTCCCAATAGCCAACCTGTTCAAAAGTCCAATAAACCACCAAGCACACAAAGATTATATACGAAAGAAATATTACAATTAAAATGCACACATGTTAACAGTTCTTAAAATAATATTTAACCAAGGCAAACCGTTAAGGGGCAAGAATGCGGTCAAGAAAACAATAGGCCCAACACCAACTTTCTAACTATGTACGAGTCTAATTTATACAGCCCAGGGCTAATATTAAGGACCAAATCCGCATTATTCTTGATCACACTTGATTCAAGTATATTTCTGCTAACAATAGATTTACTAAACCTTAATTTGGAGGCATTTTTCCAGTCATTGGAATGATTAGTATCTCTTACGTGAATGAAAATGGCGTTAGATTCCTGACCGATTCTTATACTGTATTGATGCTGCTTAATACGTAACTCAAGGGTCTTACCAGTTTGGCCAATGTAAAATTTATTACATATTGTGCATGGAATTTTATATACACAACCCTGTTCACTTAAAGGGGAGTTCTTAATCAATGAATTCTTAATTACATCTAAATTTCTGAACGCAATATTTGCGTTAAAAGTCCTCAGCAGATTCGGCAGATCAAGGAAATTTTCTCTGAATGGTAACACTAAAACATTTTTTGTGTTATAAGGAATCTTGTCCTTTACTTCGTAGAAGGTTTTCTTTGCCATTTTTAAGGATTTATCTATGCAGTTCTTTGGATATTTTAAATCAAACGCAATTTTGTATATTTTACTAATTTCGTCATCAATGAACTCTGGGCTACAAATTCGTAGACCTCTTAGGAACAAAGTAGAAAGAACGGATCGTTTTACGTTAATGTGGTGAGCAGAATAATAATGTATATAGGAACAATTATTAGTGGGTTTTCTGTAAATATTGTACTTAAACTTTTTTCCAGACCTATATATTAAAACATCTAAAAAAGGGATCGAAGAATCTTTTTCTATTTCAACTGTAAAATTGATAGAGGGAGTTAAATTATTAAGTTTAGGTAAAAATTGATTGAGATTTAAAGTTACTGGCAAAAGACAAAGAACATCATCTACATATCTAAACCATGGAACATAATTTGACAGAATCTTCCTTAATAACTGGAGTTTTTTGAAAGTAAGTTATTAAGGAAGATTCTGCCAAATTATGTTCCATGGTTTAGATATGTAGATGATGTTCTTTGTCTTTGGCCAGTAACTTTACAGTAAATCTCAATGAATTCTTACCCAAACTTAATAATTTAACTCCCTCTATCAATTTTACAGTTGAAATAGAAAAAGATTCTTCGATCACTTTTTTACTGTAGATATTTTAATATATAGGTCTGGAAATAGTTTAAGTACAATATTTACAGAAAACCCACTAATAATTGTTGGTGCTACTGTAGTATGCGGTCTACCTACGATTGGTTAGGTTTAATCATGATATTTTCGTTAAAACTAACGAAAATATCATGACTAAACCTAACCAATCGTCAAGGGCGATTAACATTGGGATGTAAACAAGCAATTAGCAAACAAGATAAGAAATTATACTTGAAAGGTAAACCGCCGAATCGTAGGTAGACCGCATACTACAGTAGCACATAATTGTTCCTATATACATTATTATTCTGCTCACCACATTAACGTAAAACGATCCGTTCTTTCTACTTTGTTTCTAAGAGGCCTACGAATTTGTAGCCCAGAGTTCATTGATGACGAAATTAGTAAAATATACAAAATTGCGTTTGATTTAAAATATCCAAAGAACTGCATAGATAAATCCTTAAAAATGGCAAAGAAAACCTTCTACGAAGTAAAGGACAAGATTCCTTATGACAAAAAATGTTTTAGTGTTACCATTCAGAGAAAATTTCTTTGATCTGCCGAATCTGCTGAGGACTTTTAACGTAAATATTGCGTTCAGAAATTTAGATGTAATTAAGAATTCATTGATTAAGAACTCCCCTTTAAGTGAACAGGGTTGTGTATATAAAATTCCATGCACAATATGTAATAAATTTTACATTGGCCAAACTGGTAAGACCCTTGAGTTACGTATTAAGCAGCATCAATACAGTATAAGAATCGGCCAGGAATCTAACGCCATTTTCATTCACGTAAGAGATACTAATCATTCCATTGACTGGAAAAATGCCTCCAAATTAAGGTTTAGTAAATCTATTGTTAGCAGAATAATGCGGATTTGGTCCTTAATATTAGCCCTGGGCTGTATAAATTAGACTCGTACATACTTAGAAAGTTGGTGTTGGGCCTATTGTTTTCTTGACAGCATTCTTGCCCCTTAACAGTTTGCCTTGGTTAAATATTATTTTAAGAACTGTTAACATTCTTATGTGTGCATTTTAATTGTAATATTTTTTTCGTATATAATCTTTGTGTGCTTGGTAGTTTATTGGACTTTTGAACAGGTTGGCTATTGGGAGAGTTTTTTCAGATTGTTTGTAGAAGTTTGAAATATTCTGTAAGACGATGTCACCATTCCTTTTGTTTTCATTAAATTCTTGCCACTTAATTGCCTGCTTTAATTGAATACTATTTCTAATAACTGTTATAATAACTTTTGTTCTCTGTACATGTTAATTGTCTAATTTCAGCCTCCTTCAGATTAAGTTATCTATTGAAAAAATCTTTAGAGTGTTTTATGGTTTTTAAATTGAGTTGCCGATTGGGAATTTTTCGCTTGTGTATTTAACTCCTTTACTTTGTAAAATCTGCCTATTTCTTATTTTTCCCTGAAGATGTGAATATATCACGAAAGCGCTCGGATTTTGTTTCTTTTTCCTTTTCCCTGTAGTTGTTTGCTTATATATATATATATATACACACACAGTGTATATATATATATATATATATATATATTATATATATATATATATATGAGGGCTCCCGCGTCTTAAGGTACCTAAGCGCCAAAATTAAAATTCGTCAGAAATCGCCTCCAAAGTTCAGCAATATTCTGACAATAGTATCTCTGTTATTAATTGAGCTAGAACGTTCATTTTTTGCTAAATTAGAGTTCTAAGTATGCTTCTAAGTATGCTAATGAAGATGTTGATGAGTTTTTGGAATAGATTTTCATATTTCATATTTTATATATATTTTTTAATTTTTTAATTTTCTTATTATGCCGAACTTTGAGTGAACTTTTGGCTGGCGATGAAGGTGACAAAAGTAGTTCGCTTCATAAGGTTTTCAACCATACTTCTAGTGTTGTAAGGTCATTATAACCCAAACCACGCGATAGAGGAAGGGTGAAAATAGTGATATCCATCAAAAACACGTTTTCGCCTGTGGTGGCGCTTAGGTACCGTAAGACGCGCGACCCCTCATATATATATATATATATATATATATATATATATATATATATATATATATATGTGTGTGTGTGTGTGTGTGTGTGTGTGTGTGTGTGTGTTACAGGTAATCTATGTAACTAGGGATTTCATGAAATCCCTAAGATGTTCAGAGATTTCATGTAAGGTTAAGTCGTGATATTTTCGTTAAACCTAAAGGAAAATTATTAAATGCCCGGTTACGTTAATTGAATGCCCGGTTAGGTCAACTGTACGCCCTTGACGATTGGTTAGGATAAGTCGTGATATTTTCGTTAAAACTAACGAAAATATCACGACCTTAACCTTACATGAAATCCCTGAAAATTTTAGGGATTTCATGAAATCCCAAGTTACACAGATTCCCTGTAACATATATATATATATATATATATATATATATATGGTGTAGTGGATGCGCCTTGATGGTGTAGTGGTTAGCGTCGCTGACTACGAATCCATCGGCCCCGGGATCGAGACCTGGTGACGGCAGGCGGCGCGCAGCAAAACCTAGCTGTTCATCCTTCCACACAATAAAGAAAGTGGTTGGTAAATAAATGGGTACCCTGGGTGGCCTAGTGGTTAAGACGCTGGGGGCGTGGTTCGGATTCTACGTTAAACTGTAGGTCTAAGGTGGAGTGAAAAGCTTGACCTTCGTCAGAATGAACAATTCGGGCGGAAGCTAACCAAAGGTTACACGAAGGTATATCTGCAGGGATGTAGAGGCACCAGGAATGAAATACATATTTTTTAAGAGGAAGAAGATGAATACTACTTTTACAGAAAAATCTCATTTGTTATTCACTTCCTTTGAGCTCAGTATATATCACAGTGGATTTTTTATTAACTTAAAAAGTTTAATATCAGAATATATGAAAGGCAGTGTAGATACATATACACACAAACCTTTTTTTGTGGCCGGTACAATAACACGCAATGGCTAATATGGAAGTGAGTTACACTATATATATATTATATATATATATATACAAAATTAGTTTTCACCAGGGTTCGAACCCACCGACTCTTGAATAAAAGGTGAGGGCATTAGCCACTACTCTACGACGGAATGGAAGTTAGTTGATACAACCTGTCATATAATATACAACCAAGGAAACGCATAACGTCTTCGCATCCAGAGGCATTTTACGTGTTAACCCTCTCGCACTCCAATGCGGGTTGTTTAAAATATGACAGATTGTTTAAATATATGACATGCTGTGTTAACTTATCCCGTCGTAGTGTAGTGGCTATCGCCTTCACTTCCTATTCAGGAGGTGGTGGGTTCGAACTAGTGATGGACCGGTTCAGAAATTTAGCCGATGCCAATGCAGATGCCGAATCCATGGAAAAGTGCCTATGCTGATACCTATGTGGGTGCCGATGCCGATTCTTTGCCTATATTTCAAAAAATCAATTCCATTCATAAATTTCACTTATCTAATATGAAAACTTTCAATTTTCATATTTTTAAATTTGAAATTTGTTTAAATGTTTTTTCTTAGTTCATCTCCACAACTTGTTACTCATATAACGTAGCTAAAGTGATGTTAAATGGTTTTATTACTCAGTAAAATGATAACATAATTTTATTTTAGTTTCATGAATTGAATATTAATATTTAAAGTAATTGTTTTTCCTTATATTGAACGTATTTTCTTTCTTCAACAATGTCAACAATAACAAAATTTGTAATTAAAATTTCAAATCCCTGGTGGCCAATTTGAATAAAAAAATGGATATAAAATTTAGGTTTATAAAATTATTAAAATACTTAAAATAAAGTCAACACAATCAGATGGTTTAATATATAAATTATATAAATTATAAATTACAACTTAATGTAGAATTATTATTGATATAGAGTAGGAGATCGCAATAGTTTATAATATTTAGAGATTAGCTAGTTAGAGAAAATGTAAATTTGCCTTTGCCTTTTTCGTGAATGTAAAATATTTTTAAATAATTACACTTTGAAATGAGTATAAATTATCATAAATAGGGTTTTTTGTCTGTTTAGTTTTCTCTAAATATAGATTTTTGTAATGAAAATTTTAAAATTTCAAAGAATCAGTGAGAAAATCGGTTAAATTTTGCTGATGACGATGCAAAAAAATGGCCGATTCTGCCACTGCCGATGCCGATTAATCGGCGCACCACTAGTTCGAACTCAAATGGGGATTATGAAAACTCGTGCGTGTTCATACATGATATTCCATAATATATAGGGTGAACCAAATGTAGGTGGACAGTAAATGATAACGTTTATTTTGAGAATACATATTTAATTTTTTTGTATACATAATACAAAATAAAATTTAAATAAATTTAGTTATAATATTTATATATAATAAAACACAACACCATAGTTAATGAACACCATAGTTATAATAATAAACAAAACCGTATTCAACCTACTGTCCACCTACTTTTGGTTCACCGTGTATATATATATATATATATATATATATATATATATATATATATATATATATAGTGGTGGCCATAAGTCACGCATCGCCCCATCAATTTTTTTAAAAACTGTTTTATCGTAAAAGTAAAATACCAAAACGACTGTGAATGCTAGAAAACATGTATTTAGAAACTACTCAAGCATACAAAACATACTACTGAATTACGGTCAGTATTTCGTACATTTACCCTTTTTTTTTCAACACTTCGGCGATACGTCATGGCATGGAATTTACCATTATTTCGCAATACTCCGGCGTAATTTCCTGCACCCACACCTTCTTTATGGCTTCAAGCAAATCATTCAATGATGTCGGAGTGTCACGAGCAACTTTTTCTTTGACGGTTCGCCAGCAGTTCTATATCGGGTTTAAATCAGGCGAGGTTCCCGGCTTGGAAAACGTTGTGTGGCGCAGCCCCATAAACAGCGGCAACTTCTCCTGCAGTTCTCCTGTTTTTTCAACAAGACGGAGCGCCATGTAACCGCACCAAAGCCGTGTCCGATTGTCTCCGAAATTCGGGTTTTCAGTTGATCGGGCCTTGGCCGGGAATCTCGCCCGATTTAAACCCGATAGAGAACTGCTGGCGGCGAACCGTCAAAGAAAAAGTTCCCCGTCACAATAGTACATCATTGAATGATTTGCTTGAAGCTATAAAAAAGGTGTGGGTGCAGGAAATTACGCCGGAGTATTGCGAAATACTGGTAAATTCCATGCCAAGACGTATCGCCGAAGTGCTGAAAAAAAGAGTAAATGTACGAAATACTGACCGCAACTCATTAGTATGTTTTGTATGCTTGAGTAGTTTTTAAATGCATGTTTTCTAGCATTCACAGTCGTTTTGATATTTTACTTTTACGTTAAAACAGGTTGTTTTTTTAAATTGATGGGGCGATGCGTGACTTATGGCCACCACTGTATGTATACATATATATATATATATATATATATATATATATATATATATATACTGAAAGTAAAAAGGTTTTTGCATTTAAATATTATATAAAAACATCTCTGATCTTTTAAACTATTTTCACCCCCAACATACTCTTTTCAACAATCACCACCACAATGTTGATCTTTTCAACTATATCCCCCCAAAACTAACGAAAATATCACGACTAAACCTAACCAATCGTCAAGGGCATACAGTTGACCTAACCGGTCATTCAAATTTTATCCTATGTAAATAATGGTTCTCTATAAACTGGAAATATGATGGAATATAATAGAATTTTCAAGATATGTACCTTATATACATATCTTAAAAATTCTATTATGTAAATAAGATAAGTAAAACCTGTTAAATTATCTCCCCCATGATATTGACCTTTTAAACTATGTCCCCCCTCTCTGAAGCTAGGGGGGAAATAGTTTAAAAGATCCAACATCTCTTTGACTATAGTTGCCATTTGATGTGAAACTGAAGATTTTTTCCCAACGTTTAATGTTTTAGATCACTAAATTTTAATCATGAAAAACACACAGAAATGCGTAAAAATAAAATAAGCAACAAAAAAGACAAACATTTAGTTTTGTTTCATTTTATTCCTGCGTGGTACCGTATTTCTATTTAAAAATTTACTTCTCTTTGCAAATATAAATATATATATACAGTATATATATATTATATATATGATGAATAAAACCACGAAGAAAAGGAAACACAGAGTGGTGCTCAAGCGCTTTCGTCTAATGACATCCTCAGGAACACTGAAGTAAATAAAGAGTTCAAAACTGTATATAGGTTACAAAAAAAAATATATATATATATACATATATAATAAATGAGGGGTCCCGCGTCTTAAAGTACCTAAGCGCCAAAATTAAAATTCGCCAGAAATCGCCCCCAAAGTTCAGCAATATTCCCTATGTACACGCAAATCCAAAAACGGGATTGAGTTGTCTTGTTCCACTTCTAAAGTAAACTTAATGGAGGGGACTTGATCATTTAACTGAAGGAGGCAGTCATCCAGGTCACGATTCATGGGCCAGATACACAAAATATCGTCAACGTACCGCAACCATGGGATGCCAACCCCCAGGATTCTCGGAATGTAAGTAATTTCGGAAAACTCCATATAATATTGGAGAGGAGGGGCGACAAGAGGTTGCCCATGGCCATCCCAAAAAAACAAACAAGTTGTCCTACGTACACTTTTACTCGGGACATGACATCCCCATTAAGAAGGCCATATTTTCTTCAATGTTTCTCGGCGCTCTTAGGATCGCCAGTCCGGAATACATCGATGCCGAATTAGAAAAAATCAACGGTATTGGAAGTGATCTGTGCTACCCACCTGCGTTTATGGAATCTTGTCTTAACAAGGCAAAACGAACCTTCTATCGTGTGAATAATAACACTCGCACTTTGTCAAAGAATATTTTAGTACTTCCATTTTTCCAGGACTTTTTAGGCATTGCTAATGTACTTAAACTTTTGGATATTAATGTAGTATTTTCATATAACAATATTGTGAAAAATATCATAGTAAAAAATAGCCCTACCAATAATTCAGGCATTATCTATAAAATTGGTTGTAAACAATGTGATTCCTTTTACATTGGTCAGACCGGAAAGGATTTGCACACGCGTGTAAAACAGCATCAATATTCCGTTAGAACGGGACAGTCGTCCAGTGCCCTTTTTGTCCATTTGTCAGAGTTATCCCATTGTATTGATTGGAATAATGCTTAAGTTTTGTTTCACTCTAGCAACATTGTTAATAGAAATATTCTTGAGTCTGCTATTATCCAACTTACAAATAACTTTAACATGAGCAAAGGTCTTTTTCAACTCGATCCCGTTGTTTTGAATTCTTTCAGAACGGATTTAGAGAAGAAGTGCAGAGTGCTAAAACTTTGGCAATTTTCCCTTATAAATTTGTATGCTTCTCTTACAATTTTTATTTTTCAATTTATTTATTTATTTTTTTTGTGTGACCTATATATCATTTAGGCATTATCTATAAACAATCCATTTGATCTTGTGTTGAATTCGGGCAAAGTGCTAAAATTGGTAGTTTTCCTTGCAAATTTGTACGCTCCTCCCACAATTTTTATTTCTATATTTATTATATATATATATATATATATATATTTATTTTTTTAACCTATATAATTATAGTCTTAAACTCTATTTATTCATTGTTCCTGAGGATGTCATTAGACGAAAGCACTTGAGCACCACTCTCTGTTTCCTTTCCTTCGTGGTTTTATTCATCATAAATATTTTTCACGTGTTACTTTCGTGAAATAATTTTCATATATATATATATATATAAAAATATAAATAAATAAATATATATATATATATATAACCTTTGGTTAGCTTCCGCCCGAATTGTTCATTCTGACGAAAGTCAAGCTTTTCACTCCACCTTAGACCTACAGTTTAACGTGGAATCCGAACCACGCCCCACCAGCAGCCCAGCGTCTTAATCACTAGGCCACCCAGGGTACCCATTTATCTACCAACTACTTTATTGTGTGGAAGGATGAATAGCTGGATTTTGCTGCGCGCCGGCTGCCGTCAGCGGGTCTCGATCCCGGGGCCGGTGGATTCGTAGTCAGCGACGCTAACCACTACACCACCGAGGCGCATATACTGTATATATATATATATAGTAATGTAACTTTCCTGCCAATATTATTTCCCTTTTCATATATATATAGACTACACACACATATAATTTAGTAGTGGACTGGCAGTGTTTGTTGATTTAATGGTATTTATATTTTGAGGTTTATATATTTGTTTGTTCATTAATAATTAATACTTTACATGAAATGTGCATGACTGGGCCTTATAAGCTACTTTATAAGCTAATTTAATTGTAAATTGCATAATTTATTAGAGGTAATATCCGCATAACATCCGCAGTCAGAAGTGCGGATGTGGATGTTAAAAATGATGCGGATATCCGGTCCACCACTAAATTGTATATATATATATATATATATATATAGCTAATAATTATTTCCTACGAAAGACTTGACTGAAGTAAACATTTTGTCCTTCCCTAACTCATTTCTTTAATTGAAAATGTGACTATTGTTTAAAAGCAACTTTAATTTCATTTGTTAATTAAAGAGATTTGCAGATAATTAAATAAATAGTTTTTAATAACCCCAATTTAAATTATCTTTCTTCATTGGTGCGCAAACAATGTAATGTTTGGGGTTGTTTAACTCCTTCGCAACATCTTTGGTCATATGACGAAGGCTTTACGTGGGATCCGAACTACGGGTCGCTACATAATCTGGAGGCAGAAGACGATCTCCCATTCAACCACTACCCAGACCCAATGTCGTTTAGTGTTACGACATTGGCCAAGACGTAGCCCCCTCATAGGTGTGTGTGTGTGTGTGTGTGTGTGTGTGAAAAAGGTTTGCATAGAACAGCAAACTGCGGATGTAAAATTAACCTCATAATTAGTGGATCTTCGTGTCATTCTCTGACAATTTATCTGATGAAGTTCTGTTTTGAGTTTTCATTCACCAGAAAATGAAATGAAAATGAAAATGAAAATGAAAGGTTTATTGGCAGACTATAGTCCATATACAAATATTATTAATACAATGACAGCTCATATACTAAGGATAGAAATATATACAATTGATTAGAAATAATACTGTAATGTCGAAGTTAAGTGTAACTACAGAGAGACGTTTTCGTACCAAGAAGTCCATAGCTTAGAGCAGTGGTGGCCAACCGCGGCGCATTGCGCCAAAGGTGGCGCATTGGATGATTAGAAGTAGTCTCATTAAGGTAAGTAATGTTTACATTGTTTTTATATTAAATCATTATATCATGTAAAAATGCTAAATATATCTATATTAACATATTTTATACAAGAATTGAATGGGGGTACAAGACTTGTATGGCGCATCTGAACTCATGCGTGAAAAAATTGGCGAATGAAATGTAAAAGGTTGGCCACCCCTAGCTTAGAGGATAAATGGCAGGACTCATGGATAGCTTAGATGATCGGGTTGGTTGATTTTTTAATTCTTTGCATTAGACTGTATTGAGCACGTCTTGTTACCTCCGGGAAGCTCGGGACATTGCGGGTAGCAAACATTTGCGAAGCTGAGTATCTCGGGGGGTAATTTATTTAAGAGTCTAAAAGACCTGTTGTACAGCAAATTTAGAGTTCTGCCAGAACCTATTTTATAATTCACCCACAGTTACTGTCCGTATATATTACTGCAGAAAGTACGAAAGAGAGTGTCTTTAGCTTCACTTGTACAGAATCGAAAGTTCATTGTGGTCATATTCGCTTTAGCACACAGGCTTCGAAATTGTTTTCTTATATCTGAGTCATCACTCAAGGAGCTGGTAATAGTTTGACCCAAATACTTAAACTCTTGTACTTCCTCAATTACTTCACCATTCATTTTAAACCTTATATCAGCTGGCTGATTACAGCTTTTAGGATGAAATTGCATAATCTTAGTTTTTGTAACATTAAAAAGAATATCATGTTTCTGCGAATACACTTCGCAGACTTTTAGTAGCCGATCCAGACCTTTAACAGAGGGACTTATTAACACCATATCATCGACATAAACTAAGTTATTTATCCTTGTGTTATCTATACAACATCCCACTGTTGCCTCATTAAGTGAAGCAATTAATCCGTCGATATACACATTAAGCAGCATAGGGGACAGCAAGGAGCCTTGTCTCACCCCGCAAGAGGAGCCAAAACACTTGGATAGTACATTGCCCCACCTAACAGTGAAAGATTGGTGGGAATACCAAAATTTCAATAAATTTAATATGTACATGGGAACCTTCCTGTCTTCTAGTTTTGCAAATAAAATATTGTGGTTCACCCTATCATATGCCTTACTTATATCTAGGAAATAGCTATAAATAGTTGAATTACTGTCAATGTATTTAGATATTGTTTCTTTAAGTACATAGATACACAGGTCAGTTGAGTGGGACCTTTTAAAGCGAAACTGATTAGATGTCCATAGGAAATCATTTAATTGGCGTAACAAGAGTTTTTGTAGTAGTTTGGAGAAGCAGGAAGCGACAGCAATAGGCCTGTAATTATTGCTGGACAGAATGTCTCCGTACTTATTTTTGACCAGGGGCAAGATATATATCCTCATGGACTCTGCAGGGATATAGCTATGAGACAGCATGGCTGATAGGAGCAGTGATATATGCAGACATACTATGTCAGTTGCATATTTTAAGTGCTCATTCGATAAGTCATCTACCCCTGACGCAGAACCAGTTTTTAATTCTTTAATTAACCTCTTTACTTCAGAAAATGATATCAAAGTATTTTCCCTTGTCCCTCCCACAATCGTTTCGCTGCAAGCAATCTATCTTAAGATTATCCTTACTCACACTGTTAAGAATGTTAAAATAGTGGTTTTCTACAGCTTTGCAATTTCATCCTCCCCCGGCACCCCATCGATTGTCGGAGGGAGAACATTTTTGACACCCGTTTGATTCTTAACAAATTTCCAAAATTTGTTATTATCGTTATTTATGCGAGCTTCACAGGCTTTTGATGCTCGAATAGACTCTTCTTCCTGTTTACATCGCCTTATGGCCGCCTTATAATGACCCCGACTTCTACACATATTCAAGTATACTGGTCCTAATCTGGGTCTAGACCAGAATAACAAAGGAGTTAATTAACTTTATTACAGGTTTTTGTTGTTTTTAAAATGAACAGCTTCGCAAAGATTATTTACCTTTTTTGTCGTTTACTGTACAACTTCGATTTTTTGTCAAAACATAGCATGTGTATTATTATGGATAGATGGATGTATTATGTACATAGACACTAATAACCTAATAACCTAACCTAACCAATCCTAGCCTAGCCTAGCCTAACCTAAGAAACCTAGCCTAACTTCAGCCAAGCGTAACTTAACCTAACCAAACCTAACCTAGCCTAACCTAACTTATTCGACCCTAAGTTAATCGATCCCAAAAGAACTTGAAAAGATATCGTAAGCCGGCTATAAATATGGAATGACCCAAAATTATCTAATGAGTTACGTACCTCTAAATTTAGAGAACTCTTCACTAAGTAATTTTGGGTCACCCTGTAATATATATAACCTACAGAGTGACCTCATAAATATACCTACCGCAAAAGCGTGCCATAGCAAATTATCAGTTGTAATAAGCTCGTATAAATATACTGCAATTATCGAAGTAAGAAAAAATGAGTTAACGGCAAAATGAGGAAGAAATAAAATTAATTCATAACGAGTGAAACGAGTAATTGAGTAATATTACCTCTTTTCCATCCAAATACCATACGAGGGTTGGTCTCGGTGTGGCTCTGAGGGGAATTCTTGGTTGGCACCCGATTTTGATGATTTCATTTTGCTCATAGATCTCTCTTGCATGAGTGATGATTGGAGGGTAGAATCTCTCGGCTGCAAACCGAAATATAAAATGTTACATTTATCTAATTTACGAGATTTATACAGTTTTAGTATTTTTTTTTTTGTTATAGTTTGAATTATTTAGTAGCTTTAGATCTTTAAATATCATTATTTTGTTATATACGAGGGTACTTCAATAAGTATCCGCACTTTTTATTTTAGTGATAATATAGTATTAGGGCTGGTCATACTATGCATTTTTTTTTAATCAATGGAGAGGGGTGTTCAAATGACATATTTTGGTGTATAGAACACAATTCTGAAGAAAATATTTCATTCTGATAACCCTAACCTACATCATTTTGCAGTTGATTATTATTAAATTGTTGATTATTTTACTATTGTAGTTACCCCAGAATATGTCTTCTCACGTTTTCTATCATGGCTGCTCACGTTATCTCTCATAGAGCATTGTTCTAACTAATTCATATAAACACATATAATGTAATTCATATAATAATAATAATATTTAAATACTCAAATAAAAAGGTGTGCCATTCCACTTAATTGTAATTATCATACAGTTTGGTATATGAAATATTTTGACGGTTTTCTGGCGTGTATAAGGCCATTTTCTGAGCCACCTTTCTCAGAGGCTAGAATGTAACGTTTCAGAACATTCTAAAACGTTTTGTGAAATATTTGAAGTGACTCATGATTTATGGAGCTATTTTACCACCTCGGCTTGCAGTGAGGGGATAGATTTAGTGATTATCTACTGACATTTTTAAAGAGGAGTCACATGCGGAGAAGATTGCTAAGGTCCTGTTTGCCTGGCTGAAAGAGAGGGGTTATGATAAGACCTTGTTGGCCATTGGAGGAGACTCAACAAATGTCAACACTGGTGTGAAAGCTGGAGTAATGCGGAAGCTGGAGCTGCACCTGGGGAGAAAGCTGGTCTGGTTGGTGTGCAACCTGCACACTGTTGAACTTCCCCTGCGCCATCTCATTGTTGACCTTGATGGCCCTACTCTGTCAGACAAAAAATTATCCGGGCCAATAGAAAAGCTCCTTGATTCTGCTACAGACTTTGATATCAATCCAAACTTCACCCGAATCTCTGTTGGCCCTCCACTGATCAAGCTTCCTGACAAGGTCATTCAAGATCTCTCAACTGATCAATACTATGGCTATAAAATTGTCTGTGCAGTCAGGGATGGAGTACTTCCTGCAGGGCTGGCTCTGTTAGAGGTAGGACCAGTAAACCACAGCCGCTGGCTCACCACAGCGAACAGACTTCTCAGGCTCTGGGTGTCAAAGCACGGACTTAAAGGAGAGAACCTGAAGATTCTGCAATTCATTGTGGAATTCATCATTGGAGTGTATTACCCATGTTGGTTCAACGTGAACGTCAAGCACTCCTGGATCGAAGGGCCTAGGCACATCCTCTTTCAGCTGGACTGCCTCAAGTCCCAGAGAAAGGAGGTGCTAGATATTGTGATGCCAACTGTGAGAAGATCTGCTTGGTATGCCCACAGTGAAGTCATCCTCCAAACACTACTCTGCTCTGAGGATCAGAAGGAGAGGATTGAAGGGGTGGAGAGAATTCTGGCCATCAGGGGAGAGGGGGACCCGGACACTCAGCTGGGGGACTCCTCTGTTAGGAGCAGAAGGACACCTGACATCAATTGTGATGCTTCCAGCATCGGTGACTTGATCAGCTGGTCAGAAGGTGTGTCAGAGCCACCTCTCACCTGCTCTCTAAGCACCTCAGAGGTGAAAAACTTCATCAACACCCCCATGGAGGTGCGCAACTGGCCTTGCCACACACAAAGCATTGAGAGGGTTGTTAAAATGGTGACTGAGGCTTCTGCTAAGTACTTCTCACAGGAAAAGAGGGATGGAGGGATCATGGCTCAGGAGACCAGCAGGAAGCTGATGTCCAAGTCTGAGTCAAAGCAGGATTTGTGCAACCTGGCAAAGTTCAAGATGTCAGGAGAATGATCTTTGTAATTATATCCAGTGATATACATGCAGTTCACCTATTAATAAATATATGTAAAGTTGATTTGGCCTTGTCAATATAAATGATTTACCTTATATCTTTTAATATATTATAAAGGGGTTCAAAAGGGTAAAATTGGCAATTTAGAAATACAAAATGATGTAGGTTAGAGTTATCCTATCCAAAACATAAGCTCATATTTGAATTCCCCATGTAAAAACACATAATTTAGACACCCCTGATGGTAGGATTTCCTTCAGATTCATGTTGTCACCTGAGTACGACCCGCCCTAATATAGTGTACAGGGTGAGTCAAAAGTCTCCATACATAGGCAAAATGGTCATGATAAATAAATGATTATTTATTTTTTATTTTTTTGCAGGTGATGTGCTGAGACGCCTTTGTTCCAAGAAGAGCGTATAGAGATCATTCTTCTGGCAGGATCAGGAAGCTGTCGCAAGGTTGCAGAGGATTTTAACAGGAGACACGTCCCCGGCACGCACATCACATACGACACCGTTGCCAAACTCATTGAGAAGTTCAAGAAGACTGGAAGTGTTGCAGACCAACCGAGAAGTGGCCGTCCACGAACAGCCACCGATGAAGGCACAGCGACCATGGTGCTGGCAGCGTTCGCAAAGAGTCCCCAAAAAAGCACTCGACGGATGTCTGCAGAATGCGGTGTCACCCAAAGGAGTATCGTCCGCATCATGAAAGAGCACAGATGGCATCCATACAAAATGCAAATGTTGCAGTATCTTAGCGAACACGACCCGGACAGGCGGCTGGAATTTTGTGAATGGGCAAGAACAAAAGTGAACAAAGACACGGAGTTTTCGGCTGGCATCCTGTTTTCAGATGAAGCCAACTTTTATGTTCATGGAGAGGTTAATCGTCAAAACGTACGTTATTGGAGTGATGACAACCCGCACTGGATGAGTCCCTCAAAGACGCAAGGCGCTGGAAAAGTGATGGTGTGGTGCGGGATATGGGGCAACACAATTGTTGGCCCTTTTTTCATTGACACCAATCTGAATGCCGAAATGTATCTAAACATGCTGCAAGACACAGTCATGCCGTCCCTGCTGAACGAGGACGGGGGATTTCCAGCGTACTTTCAGCAAGACGGGGCGCCACCCCATTACGGTATCTGCGTGCGCCAGTGGTGGATCAGCAGTTTCTGGGTCACTGGATTGGCCGCCGTGGTCCCGTGGAGTGGCCTCCGAGGTCCCCAGACCTCACCCCCCTTGATTTTTACTTGTGGAGGCACTTGAAGACCATGGTGTACCAGGTGAAAATACAAAACACGGACCACCTAAACTCTAAAGGAACGCATTCGTGATGCGTGTGCACGCATAACACCAGACGTGTTAACGCGCGTTTGCCATGACTGGGAGGAACGCATCCGTATGTGTATTCAGTGTAATGGTGCCCACATAGAGCATATTTTGTGACTTACAAGTGATTGCATAATAAAGTGACCATTTTCCCTATGTATGGAGACTTTTGACTCACCCTGTATATAATATATACTCGTAATAACGAGCCAAACTGAGATCTATAGGCTTATTTAGGCTAGCAACAGTATAGGCTTATTTAAGCTACTCGTAGCTGTCACATATCGTATGAGTAGTGAGCGTGGCTACGCCGCTTTCAATTTGTACTCTGGAAGAACAAAGATCCGTGGTTCGTTTTTTGTGGGCAAAAGGTGTGAAAGGAGCTGAAATTCACACGCGTTTATGTACTCAGTATGGGAATAATGCGTTACCACGGCGAAGTGGGTACGAGTGATTCAAATATTCAAGGAAGGTCGGACATGTGTGACAGATGCTCAGCGCTCAGGACGACCGTCAACATCAACCAGTGGTGACAAGCAGTCAGAAGCCAGAGTCATGATTTTCGATGACAGAAGATTAACAATAACATAAATTGCATCTTCATTAGACATCAGTCAAGAGTCAGCCTATTCGATAGTTCATGACATTCTTGACTTTCACAAGGTTTGTGCAAGATAGGTGCTCAAACAGTTGACAGAAGAGCACAAGCGTAATCGTATGGACGTCTGCTCTCGTCTTTTGGCGCGGTATCATAATGAAGGTGAAAACTTTTTGGAGCGCATTATCACTGGAGATGAAACCTGGATCCATCACTATGAACCAGAAAGCAAACGACAAAGCATGCAATGGAAGCATCCAACATCTCCCGTTGCAAGGAAATTCAAAACGCAGCAAGCAGGTAAAGTTATGCTAACACTGTTTTGGGATACACGAGGCCCTATCCTTGAACATTATCTAGAGCGTGGAACTACAGTAACAAGTGCATCGTATTCTGACATGCTTCGGAATGAGTTAAAGCAAGCAATTCGCACAAAACGGAGAGGGAGATTGTCGGAAGGTGTTATTCTGTTACACGACAATGCGCGCCCTCATACCGCTGCACAGACTAGAAAATGCCTTCAAGAACTTAAATTTGAAGTTCTCGACCATCCAGCCTACAGTCCAGACCTGGCACCTTCTGATTTTTTACCTGTTTGGACCACTAAAAGACGCTTTGAGAGGTCAGCGATTCCAAGGCGATGATGAACTGAAGGAGGCGGTGCATGACTGGATACGCACACAGCCAAAAACATTCTTTTGTGATGACATTAGGAAGCTTGTAGATCGCTGGACTAAGTGTATTGAGAAACAGGGAGACTATGTTGAGAAGTGATGTGTTTATAATCCATCAGATGTGAAAATAAAATTGTGAAAATAAAAAGTGCGGATACTTATTGAATTACCCTCGTGTGTGTGTGTGTATATATATATATATATATATATATATATATATATATATATATATATATATATAAGAGTGCCCGTATTTTCACATAAAGGGTACGCAAAGAAGTGAACGGGAAAGAACAGATCATATTCGACATAGAAGTAATAACAAGAGTAATGAAACATATTTTTTCAGAAGAAATGAGTATAATAAAAGCACAGCTTGCCCTTCTAACAAGGAAAGACAGAACGCTGCAAATATATGCACCACAACATTACGCACATCACTCTTCTATTCAACACCACCCACCAATAATACAACAACCACAGTAGTATCACTGGCCGCAACCCCAATACTCCCAAATGCAGCGACACGAAGATTAGAAACCTGGTAAATGTATTATACACAAATATACAAAGCCTCGATACGGACCATGCAGACTGCAAATTATAAGGTTGCAACATATATTCTGCTCGATTTTTTAGTTCATTCAGAACAAAAATTAAATGACTTATAATGACAAATTAATCATCAATATAATTCCCTTCCTTTTCCATAACCTCCTCCCACCTGTAGAAAAGTTTTTTTATGCCACGTTCGAAGAAATCCCTTGGTTTCGAGTTGAAAAAAGTGATTACTTCGTTTTCGATAGCTTCCCTGGATTGCAACTTTTGTCCATCTAGGTGGTGTTGCAGACTTCTGAATAAATGGTAGTCTGAAGGTGCCATGTCCGGAGAATAAGGTGGATGAAGCATTTTTTCCCAACCAAAATGCCTCCAATTGGGCAGTGGTGATTCGAGCAGTGTTCGGGCGCGCGTTATCCTGGTGGAATAGAACACCTCTGCGACTAATTAATTCTTACCTTTCTTACCTTTCTTACCAGGCGCCTGGTAGACCTAAAGCGGTCTGTCAGTTGGGAGCCCTCGGACGAGACTCCTCCATGCCTCACGATCTCCACACATCAAGTTCGCCCGTTGGAGACTGATTCCACACTTCTGGACAGCACTCTTGATGTTATCCATCCATCGGATCTTGGGTCTTCCAATTGGGCAGTGGTGATTCGAGCAGTGTGAGGGCGCGCGTTATCCTGGTGGAATAGAACACCTCTGCGATTAATTAATGCAGGACGTTTTTCTTGTAATGCCATCTTCAATCGTTGGAGTTGTTTGCAGTAGACTTCAGCTGTGATTGTTTGGTTATCTTGCAGAGCTCAAAATGAATAATTCCTTGCATATCCCACCAAACGCATAGCAAAATTTTCTTTGGATGGGGTCCATTCCTTGGCTGAGGTTCAAACTTTGTTTCACGGCTAAGCCACTGATGTCGACACTTAATATTTTTATAGAGGACCCATTTTTCATCCCCAGTGACGATCTGATTCAAAAACGGTGCCTGCAGTTGCCGAGAATGCAGTGATGTGCAAATATCGATTCGATGTTGAAGATTCGCTTGTGAGAAATCATGTGGAACCCATTTTTCAACCTTCACTACTTTTCCTAACAGCTTCAAATGACGATGAATGGTCATATGGCTAACGCCGAGTTGCAGGCCAAGTTCTCTTACAGTTACCGTTGAGTTTTCCTCTACTGTTGCTTTCAGCAACTCTTCATCTAACTCATTTGGTCGTTCTGTTCGTTGATAATTTTTCAGACTGAAGTCTCCATTTCTGAACTTCTCAAACCATCTCCAACACATCCATTCGCTCACAACATGATTTCCATAAACTCTTTGAATGTTTCTTGCGGATTCACTAGCGTTAGATCCTTCATGGAACTCATACAGCATCACATGTTGAATATGTTCTTTCGTGGGCTCCATGTTTTTTCAATTACTGTAATATCGCAGGGGTGGCGTAAATGTATGAAAAACACCAGAGAAAATATTCATTAGCCTAATCCTACACTAGCCTAAGCCTACACTAGCCTACGTCATTCTGTATCGTGATAAAACATGTGCGAACCCGTCGCCGCGTGTATTTTGCAACATTTCTAAAACTATTTCACATTATCTTGAGGTTATTCTATTATGTAGGGGTGGCGTAAATGTATGAAAAACACCAGAGAAAATATTCATTAGCCTAATCCTACACTAGCCTAAGCCTACACTAGCCTACGTCATTCTGTATCGTGATAAAACATGTGCGAACCCGTCGCCGCGTGTATTTTGCAACATTTCTAAAACTATTTCACATTATCTTGAGGTTATTCTATTATGTAGGGGTGGCGTAAATGTATGAAAAACACCAGAGAAAATATTCATTAGCCTAATCCTACACTAGCCTACGTCATTCTGTATCGTGATAAAACATGTGCGAACCCGTCGCCGCGTGTATTTTGCAACATTTCTAAAACTATTTCACATTATCTTGAGGTTATTCTATTATCTATCGTCCGTTTTCTAATCGAGCAGAATTTATGTTACAACCTGATACAATATTGCAAAATTTAGCTATGGAAACCAGCATCGAGAATACTGAAATAGCATTGCTGGACTACAACATATACAGAGCAGATAGAGTGGCTAGACGAGGGGGAAAGTGTTGTATCTATGTAAAAAACACATACACATGTGAGGTGAAGGTAAACAAATCAAACAGCACAGTCGAAGTTATTATATTAGAAGTGAAAGAACTGAACCTAACTATTATGGACGTCTACAGACCACCAAACACCACAAAAAGTGAATTCCAATTTGCCACTAATGAAATACAAAACATGTTACAATTACTTGAAACTTCAGCAACAAATATTCTAAGATTTTAATTTCCCATTCATAACATGGAAGAAAAATGACGAAGTCATATATGTTGAGAAGTTTCATGGCAACATTACAAAAGATGATAGAACTCAAGCAATAATGCTATCAGATATGATGGAACATTACGCCCTTACTCAGGAAATCTGTGAAGCCACGAGGAAAGAGAACGTTTTGGATTTAATTTTGACAAATAACAATGAGATAATAATAAATAAAAATGTAACGCCCACAAATTTCTCCGACCATAACCTAATCGATATACAATTGAAGTTAGCACCCAGAGGTCCGAAAACGCATCCCAGAGAGGCAGAAGGAATATTTGAAGGCTTAAACATAAATTCAAAGAAAGTAGATTGGGAAAGTGTAAATAAAGATTTAAAGGAAGTAAATTGGGAATTACTACTTCACGAGAAGACTCCAGAACAAATACTAGGTATAATGGAGTCTGAAACCAAACCTATATTACTGAAGCATGTTCCAGAGAGACAAAAGAGAAAACTTAGCAAGCTCGAGAGAAAAATCAGGACACTATTTAGAAAACGGAAGCAAACCGTAAAACATCTCCACAGATGCAAAACTGATGTAAGGAGACTCAAACTAGAGAGGAAACAAGGCGAAATAGAAATGGACCTAAAGCAAACATTCATACAATAAGACAAACGAGGAGGAAAACAAGGTCGCAGAAAACAAAAAATAACCCAAAATACTTCTACACTTTTGCGAAAAGGAAAATGCACTACAAAGAGAGTATTGGTCCGTTGATAGACGGGGAGGCCAAACATACAAATGATCCCCCAAAAATGAGCGGACTGCTTAAGGAACAATTTAACTCTGTGTTAAGCACCCCTAAGTTCGAGATAAAAGTAGAAAACGCAGACGAATTTTTCGACATTGATTCAAATCAGCCAAAGACAAATTCTCGCACAAACCTATTAATGGACTTAGAGTTCTCGGAAGGAGATGTAATTAAGGCTCTATCACAGATGCGAGACAATTCGACACCAGGAGTGTCACATTTCTGAAGAAATTTAAAGAGAGTATTGCCAAACCGCTATACTTACTATGGAGGAAATCACTCGACACAGGAAAAATTCCACTGCCATTAAGGAACACAAACATTGTCCCTTTATTCAAAGGTGGTAACAGAGCAATGCTCAAGAATTAATTATCGGCCGGTAGCTCTCACCTCACACCTTATAAAGTGCTTTGAACGTATAATTAGAAGCGAAACTACCTACTACCTACAAGAAAAGAACTTATACAACCCAAATCAACATAATTTCAGGGCTGGAAGATCATGCCTATCACAGCTATTAGACCACCAGGAGAAAATATTGGAAACACTGTGTCGAGCACATAAACTTGGTTTGGTTTGTTTCCGCCCGACTTGTTCATTCTAACGAAGGTCAAGCTTTTCACTCCACTAGCTCCCTTGGTGTTCATAATGTCATCAATGACTACTGTATCATGTTTCGCAGATGACACAAAGATATTGAAACATTATTTCAGTGGACAGAAGACAACAATATGAAGTTCAACGAAGAAAAATTCCAACTTTTAAGATATGGTAATAACAAGGAGCTACAGAAAAAAGGCTACAAAACTCTACAAGCCAAACAAATAACACCAAATCAAAACGTCAGGGATCTTGGAGTAATAATGTCGTCGGATGCAGAATTCAGAGAGCACTATAACATCAAAATTACAACGGCTAGAAAAATAATGGGAATCATCTGGAGGAGCTTCCGCAGCAGAAAAGCAAACATCATGCTCAAATTATGGAAGAGTCTAGTCCTACCAATAATTGAGTATTACTCAGTACTCACAAGCCTATACAGAAAACGAGACATTCCGAACATTGAAGCTATACAAAGGACGTTTACATCCAAGAGAGAGGAAATGGAAGGTGAAGACTACTGGTCTCGACTACAATTACTGAAACTCTACTCTCTCGAAAGAAGGCGCGAGCGGTACACAATAATATTCATATGGAAAATACTTGAGGGCTCTGTCCCTAACCTTAGAAATGAAATAGAAACAAACTGGACTGAGAGAAGAGACGGATTTTGTACGGTCCCAGCTTCGGTGGGACAAGGGGCCATAAAAACGAGGATGGAAAATACCCTCGGAATACGGAGCCCAAAGCTTTTCAATGTTCTACCAAAAGAAGTGAGGAATCTCCAACACACCGACCTGAATAACTTTAAGAACCAGCTGGACAGATTCCTGTGCAAAGTCCCTGACCAGCCATGCGTGGCTGGCTACGAGGGCAGGAGGAGATCAGACAGCAATTCCCTCCTTCACCAAATCCTGCAAATAAGGCGGGATGCTGCAGAGGGGTCGACAGTAGGTCGATCCTGAACCGTCGTTCGAACTCACCTAAAGTATGCACCTAAATATAAGATAACGTTTTCACACCCAGAACTGTTTTTACTCTTAACCCCTTGCACTCGAGCCATTGAACGGCATTTAATGCAGATCTATGTGTCTAATAGCAGGGTAGCATATATATATATACAGTATATAAAACCTTTGGTTTGGTTTGCTCCCACCCGACTTCTTCATTCTAACGAAGCTCAAGCTTTTCACTTCACCTTAGACCTACAGTTTAATGTGGAATCCGAACCACGCCCCACCAGCAACCCAGCGTCTTAAACACTAAGCTACTCAGGGTACCCATTTATCTACTAACCACTTTCTTTTTTTATTGTGTGGAAGGATAAACAGCTGGGTTTTGCTGCGCACAGCCTGCCGTCACTGGGTCTCGATCCCGGGGCCGATGGATTCGTAGTCAGTGACGCTAACCACTACACCACCGAGACGCTATATATATATATATATATATGTAAAGAACAACGCTTGTATAGAAGAACGTTCCGCACAAGATGAGGAGAAAGAACAAACAAATGAAAAATGAGGTAACCACCCGGGAATCGAACCCGGGATCTTCCGGTTGCCGGTCAGATATGCTAACCGCTACACCATGGGCCTCGATCAATCAGAAGTCGTAATTCTCCTACATACGAGCAGAAACCAATGCCCTGAGGGGGCACCTCCCGCATGTTGCACATATATACATTTTTAACTGCAAACAACACACAGTATAATTAATGTAAAGAACAACGCTTGTATAGAAGAACGTTCCGCACAAGATGAAGAGAAAGAAAAAACATTTTTCATTTGTTTGTTCTACGACATCTCATCATTTTCCTTGAACTTTGGAGGTTGTTTCCATATCGTTTAGGGTCGGCTGTCATTCAATTTACAATACGAGTATTCTACCGTTTTCTTTCGACCAACACAACTTTTCAAATTGCCTTTCACATCTCCAGTATCTTCGATCTGCTGAGTACTTACTTCCTTTACACCAAATTGTACTTTAAAATTACATTTCTTTTTGACAACACTCTTTGTATGGAAATGGCGCTTCGCAAGAAACCCAAATTGAGCTGTAGAATACACCATATTGTCCTGTAAATTTGATGATAGTCTAACTTCAAGTCTAGCTTAAACTATATAGAAAAAACTCCGAAATTCCTTGAAAATAATCATGTGTCGTAGAAATTTAATTCTCAAATAATTTGCAACAAACGAATTTAACAAAACAGAAATTCCTGTTTTGGGTATCAGCTAAAGTATTTTTTTTTAATTATTTTATTTCGCACTCAGAGATACGGGTATACACACGAAAGAAAACCAACTAAAGGATGTTATGTAACACGATTTATTTTTCAACACCATGAAAATGTTATTACACGCATAATTTGAAGTTACGCGGTTTTTAAATAATAAAAAAAACAAAAATACGGTACGTAAACTGTCGTAAACATATGCGCTTACCCACGTGTGTTTCTGGACGCAAGGCGGAATCGAAGCACGTGTGTTTAGGTTCGTGTGAACTCCGCCATGTTGCTGACAGTGATCCTAACATGGAACGGAGCAGCACATTCACTAGAAAGTTGGAGGATCTTCTCCGATGCTACAAGGAAATTTATCGGGAGAAAAAGAAGATGGCATGGCAGTCAACGCTATATACGTATTTCAAGAAGCCAGCTGCTGCTACAACCCAAATGACGGAGAAGAAGATGCTCTCGATGTACTTTAAAATTTGTTTAATTATGCATTTTACATTTACGTCATTAAATATATATTTTGCTTGTAATATTTGTTTTTTATCCATTTCGTATTAATATATTTTGGTAAAAGGGTTAAACAATTAATAATACATTGACTTTAAGGAAAAAATAATTTGGCAAGAACGCATCCTGACCTTATAACATTGTCCCTATGATAAAAAGCTCATGTTATTGCGTGCGTTTGCATAACGCGCCATTTTTCAGGAACGCATCTTGCGCGTTATAGCAGGTCCGACTGTGTATAATATATATATATATATATATATGTGTGTATACACAGTCGGACCTGCTATAACGCGCGAGATGCGTTCCTGAAAAATGGCGCGTTATGCAAACGCGTACAATGACATGCGCTTCTTACCATTCCATGCCCGGTCTATGTGTATCATAAAAAAACCTCTGGGGACCATTCTGAGTTCAATCCCTATATATATATATATATATATATATATATATATATATATATATATATATATATATATATATATGATACACACAGACCGTGCATGGAACAAGGAACTCTTCTAGGATAATTAAATCCACTATAGTCCGAATAAGTAACGGTAAATGACAAATATCATAGTTTTTCTTTTTCATGATGCTAGACCGACGCGGGCAACGGGTCACTCGTTCATTCCCATCTAGAAACGGACATGTTATGTGCCTTGAAAAGTGGACGCTCAATTCTGCCAGTTGAGGTTTAAGTTTTGGTTTTTGGCTAAAAATATAATAGTTACCCCTTTTTCTTTGATGTATTCAATCTGACGTGAAGGCAGAGAGTCTTTTGCTTATATCGAGGTTCTAAATGTAGCTGGGCTACCATAAAAGAAGAAGGGAGTCAAAATCAAGGTCCAAGGTTTTCGAGAGGCCTAGACACTCTGCATTTGAAAGGGTGGAGGTCATAGATGAAAGATTGAAAATACCGATTTACCCTTGCGTTAGAGAGTTGGACAGAAAAGGAATGAGAAAGTGTTGGAAGTCTGGTGATGCGTGCTCTCCTGAAAGGAGAAGGTATGCAGTTCGAGAGTTCAGAAGGGCAGTGTCTGTTATAATAGCTATAGTAAAAAGAGAGTGAGGCAACCTTGCGGCGAAGAGAGAGGGATTGAAGACAGTCAGTAAGAGGCGGGAATCGATGAGACGAAAAGCCTTTGATTCCACCCGGTCAAGTACGACTGTGTGGGTTGAGCCACTCTGTACATGAGAAGCATACTCCATACAGGGGAGGACAAGACCCCTGTACAGAGACAGCAACTGAGCGGGGGTGAAGAGACTGCGGAGGTGGTACAGCACACCTAACCTCTTAGAAGCTGTTCTGGAAAGAGAAAAGGAGAAAAGGAAATATCAAGAATGTTAAGAGAAGAGGAAGGATTGAGTTGTGTGTTGTTGAAGTAAAGGGCAATGGTGAATCTAGGCATTTCAGTGAGGGGGGGGGGGCAAATAAAAAAGGGTTAGCCGATTAACCGGTTAAAAATTTCCAACCGGTTAATTTCGGTTAAAATCAGTTATTTCAATAAATTCGTATAAACTACACAAATCGTCGCAATTCTCATACAATAATTATTTACTAGTTCCACTTTCGGCGCGCAGATGTCGTTATGGGCCTTTGTCGGAAATTTGGCAAAGCTGCTGCTTTGCCACTAGCCTCACGCCAACCCTGATGAATCCTATGAGCATTCATATGGTGGCCTCATTCCTAGACCCTAGATTCAAAAACTTCCATTCGTGAATGAGTACGTTCGAGAAGGCGTCCAATCTACCGTAAGAGCCGAAGCTGAGAAAATAAAGTACGATGATTTTCCTGATGCAGAATTAAATACAGAAGAATTTGCACAAGAACCTTGGCAAAAATCCTTTCTAGCTGAACTTCTGCACGACTAAGTCGGAATGCGGGATGAGTCATGAGTCGCCGCTAGATGTGGACAGAGAGATGCTAAAATATTCTGAGGAAAAAGGTTGACGTTGACGAGAGCCTATTAAAATGGTGGAAGTCAAGATGGAATGACTACCCAACAATGAGCCGCCTTGCAAGGCGATATTTGGCAATTCAAGCTACATCAGCATCGCCTGAACGATTATTTTCGGCTTTTGGGCTTGTATTTGAGAGTCGACGCATGTCGCTTGAGAAAGAAAGAGCAAGAGCCATCATATTTTTACATGAGAACGGGCAGTAGTTAAGTTTATATCGATGCCTGTTCTTGCATCTCCAGGTCGCAGACATGGCCCTAAGTATCGATTTAATTCCATTTAAATGCCAAATACTTCTAAAAGGAAGTAAATTTATTGTGTGATTAGTTCATAAATAATTATGCAAAAAAGTATATTGATTAATTACTGATACGCATGCATGCATGCAACTCATTCATGGACCGCACGTCACTGATATATATATATATATATATGGGATTGAACTCAGAATGGTACCCTGAGGCTCTTTCATGATACACACAGACCGTGCATGGAACAAGGAACTCCTCTATATCATACTCTTGTTCTTCCTTATATAACGTACTGCACCCTTTTTTGGGGAAACTCCGCTAACAACGCTTTAAACGGTATCTTTGTCATCCAAAAAAAGCAATAAGGTTATTATCTGATGCTGATTTTCTTGATCACTCCAGTGCATTATTTAAAGAGCCAAAACTGCTAAAGCTCAATGATGTAATCAAACTGGCACATTTTATTTTTATTTACAAGTGTAAAAACAAAATTATTAACTTACAATGGGTAAATAGATATTTTGCAACATATCAAGAAATCCACTCGTATCAGACCAGAAATAGATGAAAGCGTGTTATTCCTCAGTAGTATGGGCGCAAAAGAAGAGAGTGCAATGCAATTGCAAATGTTGATCAATGTTGCAAGAGTGCCAGCCCCCACCCCATTGCTGCAAGCACCCCCAAGGGGGGAGTGGTTATTGCAAGAACAACACGGGGTTATGCAACTTGGAGGCGGAGTTATCCCCAAGAAAGAGAGAGGAGAAGGAGAGAGAGGAAGAGAGGTGTTCGCTTGGCAGGAGCCAAGCGCATATTAAGACTTCAGCTGAGCGCCCGCTGTCTTATATGCCCCTAATCAACCAGTTGGCTTAATCAGCCAGTGCCTCCAGGCATTATCAGCTAGTTGGCACAGTGTATACTTGGTTTGGGCACGTACACACCTGCCTATACGCCCATAAAATATTACGCACACACAACTATATGCTCCGGGTTCGAGACCCAGTGGCGGCGCGTCCTTCCACGGTTGGTAGATAAATGGAAAACCAGGGTGTCCTAATGATTCGTGTTAAACTGTAGGTCTAGGGTAGAGTTTAAGCATCCTTCCACGATTGGTAGATCATTGGGTAACCAGGGTGCCCTAGCAGGGATCCCTCTCTCTCTCTCTTTTATATATATGTGTGTATATATATGTATATATATCCCCTTTTAAAAGTAGGTCTAAGGTGGCGTGAAAAGTTTGGCCTTCGACAGAATGAACAATTCTGGCCGAAGTCATCGAAAGCAAAGGTGATCCTATATATGTAAAAATCTCTCTCTCTCTCTCTTATGTATATATACAGTGGTGTAGTGCTGTGGGAACGCGTGGGAACGGCGTTCCCTTACTTTTTTGGTAGACGGAACGGCGTTCCCTCACTATTTCAAATAAATCCGAACTTACAAATCTCTAACGTCATGAAATTTTAATTCCCACCCCTAGAAGAAATATGAGAGAGAATCATTAACTGTTTCATTTCTTTTAGCTTCGACTGAGGCAATGCTAGCCTATAAAGATCTGGTGAAACAGTCACCACGGCGTACCAGTTGTTAACTTTTTTAGTTAATCATTCCAGTTGTTAGCTATTTTTATTGATCGTACTGGATATCGTATATCTAATGACACTGGAAATACTGCATCTTCAACCATGGAATATATCCTAATATCCAGTGCATATGACCCCAAAATATCCCTGAAATTGGTCAGATTTCAAAAGATTTTCAGGGGGGGCTTACAGTGCCCCCGGACCCCCAGCTGTATGGGCTCGCCGCGTTCGCCATTGTCACCCCGCATCTGAGTAACACTTTCAAAATGCGTTCCCTCACTTCTTTATTTAGCACTACACCACTGTATATATATATATATATATATATATATATATTATATATAAAACCCGTTAAAAAGTAGGTCTAAGGTGGAATGTAAAGTTTGACATTCGTCAGAATGAACAATTCGGGCCGAAGCAACAGAAAGCAACGTGAGCCTATATATGTACAAATCTCTCTCTCTCTCTCTAGCGCTCTCTCTCTCTCGCGCTCTCTCTCTCTCTCTCTAGCACTCTCTCTCCCCGGACCCCCAGCTGTATGGGCTCGCCGCGTTCGCCATTGTCCCCCCCGCATCTGAGTAACACTTTCAAAATGCGTTCCCTCACTTCTTTATTTAGCACTACACCACTGTATATATATATATATATATATATATATATATAATATATATAAAACCCGTTAAAAAGTAGGTCTAAGGTGGAATGTAAAGTTTGACATTCGCCAGAATGAACAATTCCGGCCGAAGCAACAGAAAGCAACGTGAGCCTATATATGTACAAATCTCTCTCTCTCTCTCTCTAGCGCTCTCTCTCTCTCGCGCTCTCTCTCTCTCTCTAGCACTCTCTCCTCTCTCTCTAGCACTCTCTCCTTCTCTCTCTCATATATATATATATATATATATATATATATCCCGTTAAAAAGTTGTCTAAGGGGGAGTGTAAAGCTTGAGGGAAATGGAGAGAAGGTAAGGCGGTATAAACAAATTCCCCTTAAACATTTCCTAATTAAACGAAGTAAAGTGCTGAACAATAGGACATAAATATTTATGAAATATATATATATATATATATATATATATATATATATATATATATATTATATATTAAACAGCGTTCTGAAATTATGTTTGATGAAGACGCTAGATAAACTTCGGCTTAATGACCCGCAACCCGGAATACTGTGTCAATTTTTAAAATTTATTTATTGTATCGTTCGTGAAATCTGGGACCCCCAATAAACATTTACAGCTGCGAGAATTGTCTCGAACTTTGCGCACTGATGATTTTTTCCTTTTCCTTCATGGTTAATGGTTTGGAAATTACCTTCTAGTTTGTGACGTTTTATATTTCAGAGGAAATAAATTTTTCCGAACCTATTTTAGATTGGGTACAATAAATCCATTTACAAACTTATCTTCCAACCTCGTTAAGTTCCTCATATAATTGATTGCTTATCATACGTGCAAATCTCCCACCATACCATCGGGGTAGAATACAAGATAAAAAAACAACGCATTTCTCTCTTTCTACGAATGGGAATATCTGACACGCCCCAGATTTCACGGGGCAGCCAATCACAACCCTATTGGGTGGCGCCCAGAACCTCTGTTTAGAGGCTAGGCGGGCCTATGCGTTAAATTCCGCCCAAAATTCACTGATAGCCAATAGGAAGCTCACGAATCGTGTATTGTGGGTTGATCACAATCACGACCCGTTTATAAAAGGGGTCACTTTCATCTCAGGGCCTCATTTCATATGTTTTGTGGATCAGTGCTTTTGAAATACCCCACAATAAGCCAGCTCTACAACTTCCTCGAATTGTTTGAAAACGACGATACCCATCGCTCTCTGCAATTTATCTTTCCAACGCTATGGACCAGAATGAACTTCTATCCACGCAGACTGTTACAAAAATTTGTGGCAGCGAGAACGATTTTTCCCGCTAACGACTTCGCAGATATCTACAGATCTACAGAAGCTAAGGCTAACAAAGACCCTAAGATCCACTCTAAAGTTAGCCCGAGCGAAAGAAGAAAGTAAGGGGTTAAGAGAAGAGAATATGGGGTTAAGTAAGTAGCAAAACCTATAACTCGGGGGTTAAAATTCATTCAGAAAAAGATAAAGAAGGACACCATCATCATCCGCCGGCCACTGCCGACAAGTCGGAAAAATAGTCGAAGAGAATACTTCCAGCTGTTGCAGACGGGTCCTCCAATCCATAGGGAAGTAGAGGATGCAGCCCACTCTGCCAGAAAGGGGTAGAAGATGAAAAGAAGTAAAACAAGAACGCATTACAAGCCATGCAACACATTCTTAACTGAAACACTATCATTTCATGCAAACTACAGACATGCAATGAAGAGAGTTACAGACATGCAAATAAGGGGAGAGGAAAAAAAACAAAAAGTGGGTTAGTTTACGCCACGAGCTACATCTATGTTGGTGTTATCCTAATTTTTCTTTTTTTGCTGGCATATCACACGCTGGCATGTCAAAAGCTGGCATCAGTCGTCAACAGACTCATCCCCGATTACCACCACCAGAGTCCTATTACTAATTGTTTTATTATTATTTTAAACAACGTTAATATTTTTAAAATGCCTATCTAAACGGTTCTTAAACACATTAACGCTGGTAGAGTTCACGACGGACGCGGGAAGATTATTCCATTTATTAATTGCTTTAAACGTAAAGACGTTTTTAGCGATATTAGTAATGATACGTCTGCCACGCAACTTAAATCCGTTATTATGAGTATTGCTATTATCGAAAGTGAACAATTTGTCAAAATTTACGTTATCGATTTTACTAACGATTTTGAAAACTTCAATAAGCTCCTCCCTTAATCTCCTAGTTTCGAGTGGATGCAAGTCTAACTCTTTAATCCTATCTTCATAAGGCTTGTTGCGCAATGACGGAATTGGTGTCGTGGCGCGACGCTGAACCCTTTCCAACCTATCAATATCCTCACGCAAATACGGGCACCAAAATTGAACGGCATATTCTAAATGAGGCCTGACTAGGGACTTGTAAAGGGGCAATATAATATTCTTCGATTTAAATTCGAAATTACGCGCTATGAAGCCTAACATCCTATTAGCTTTTGCGCAACACTCCAGGCACTGGTTCCTAACTTTTAAATCCTTAAATACGCGTACGCCTAAATCTACTTCCTCGTCAACGCTCGCTAACCGTCTATTGTCCATCGTGTACGTGTAAGTATTGTTACGAAAACCTATATGCAAAACTTTACATTTGTTTACGTTAAATTGCATATGCCACTTATCCTTCAACTCCATAATCCTATTTACATCGTCTTGGAGCATATTTCTATCTTCCTCGTTAACAACCTTACCGCCTATTTTAATATCGTCCGCGAATTTTGACACGTTACTAGTCAATCCTACATCTATGTCGTTAATGTAAATTACGAACAGCAATGGGCCTAACACAGAACTCTGAGGGACACCGCTACCTACATCCAATCACCCCGAATCACAACCATTAACAACGACCTTCTGTCTCCTTGCACGAAGCCATTCCTCTAACCCAGGGGTGGGGAAACTTTTCAGTACCAAGGGCGAAAATCGATAACATAAACACCTCCGCGGGCGTCTGACAAATTTTAAGCTTATATACAGCGTGTCCCAAAGAAATGTATACCCACTTTGTTCGATAATACCAGCTATGAGGATAATAAATATATTACTTTTTATATGATTTTTAATAAAGAATTTTCTCCTGAATCTAAATATGTAATTATTTTTATTAAAAATTGAAGAACAAAAAAGTTACAGATTTTTAAATTATAATTAATATTTTCGAGACTTCATGTGCGATATTTTCTAATATTTTAACCGACTGTTTTGAGATACTTATGTTTAGTGTTGATATTGAAGCATAAATGTTGTAATTATTAGTTAATTCAAAAAATTTACAAATTCCATGGTTAAATGACACTTTATCTAAGATGTTCGACGTCTTCCAGAACGTTGTTTTTGTAAGTTTTGCACAGTGCCGTCGGTTTGAAACTTATCTCGTATACGTGCAAAAATATTAGAAAATATCGCACATGAAGTCTCGAAAATTAATTATAATTTAAACATCTGTAACGTTTTTGTTTTTCAATTTTTAATAAAATTAATTACATATTTAGATTCAGGAGAAAATTCTTTATTAAAAAACATATAAAAAGTAATATATTTATTATCCTCATAGCTGGTATTATCGAACAAATTGGGTATACATTTCTTTGGGACACGCTGTATATAAGATGTATTTTAAAAAGCTATTTGCTGGGCTGTAAATAAATAATTTTTAGTAAATAATAAATACCTAAGCGGGCGAATTGAAATTAGCTCGTGGACGAAATTTCGCCCGCGGGCGAGGATTTCCCCACCCCTGCAGTCTAACCAGTTAGCTATCTGACCTCGTATACCGTGCGCTTTAATCTTCGCAATTAATCTTCTATGCCGAACTGTATCGAACGCTTTTTTAAAATCTAAATAAATAACGTCAGCCGCTCTATGCCTATCGTATTCGCGCACTATTTCGTTATAAAATTCTAACAAATTAGTTAAAGAAGTTCTATGGCGTCGAAACCCATGCTGACTACTATTGATCAAATCGCGAGTTTCTAAGTGATCGACGATACCATCCCTAACTCTGGATTCCAAAAGTTTACCGACAATTGACGTTAAACTAATGGGCCTACAATTGCTAGCTACTGTGCGGTCGCCTTTTTTAAAAATGGGCGTAACGTTAGCTAATTTGAAGTCTTCAGGAATAATCCCCGTTTCCATTGAATGATTAAAAATTTTCGTTGAGGGTGCTACGATAACGTCCTTCAAATCTTTCAGATGCCTAGGATAAAGCGCGTCAGGGCCTGGAGCCTTACTAACTTTTAACCTAACTATATAATGCGCAATCTCACCCTCGTAAACAATTATTTCATCCAAAATAGTCTCGCTGCTAAATGGAACGATATCGTCCACATCGGGGACATTATTGACGTCTTCTACGGTAAAAACTGTCGCAAAAAAATTATTGCAAATACCCTCCATCGCCTGAGCGTTGGAAGCCAAAGCGCTATTAGCGTCAACGAGAGGGCCTATATTATCTTTTATCGGCTTACGATTATTCACGCAATTGAAATTTTTTTTTGGGTTATGTTTACTATCCGCAGCTATAAATATCTCTAAATTACGCTCAGCATTCCAAACTGATCTTTTAACCTGATGTCGAAGCTCGATATATCTATAAACGTTAGCTACCGTGCCATTGCGCTTATTAACTCTATACGCTCTGTTACGCTCGTTTATGAACTCGCCTATTTCCCTTGTCCACCACTTGAGCCTACCATGATTTCTAGCGCGTTTGGGCCTACGAGGAATAAACTCGTTTTCGATATTCAAGAAACTATCTTTAAACGCCACCCAATGCAAATTTGGGTAATTTCCCTTAAATAATTTATCCCAGTCCACTATCATCCGATCTGCAAAACTATCAAAAGGCCCTACGAAAATCAGGGACTTCTATTACGTTACTATCCTTAGTATTTTCTATCAATAGCTTAAACCTAATAATTTGATGATCACTACATCCTAAACTCTCGCCTAGTTCTAAACCTTCGACTATATTTTCGTCGTTTGTCATCATCACGTCTAAAATATTGTAAGATGTAAATATTTAATTTGTGATTATGTGCTGCAGTTCGTTCTGTTCCTAACCTACCATATCCTAACCGGGACATAATATAGCCTAACCTAGCCTAGCCTAACCTAACACAACTGAGCCTAACCGGGACATAATATATCCTATATATATATATATATATATATCGGCCCACGACTCTTTATCTTTTCTAATATAGCCTACCTAACCATGGTGGATTCTTTCTCGTTTATAATTTATTTAGTAAACTAATTTTTTCCTTTTATTCCGAGTTTTTCTACAACGAAAAATTAATCCCAGGACTCTTTCTCGTTTATAATAATATAACCTAACCTAACCTAACCTAACACAACTGAACCTAACTGGCCATAATATAACCTAACCTATCATAGCCGGGACATAATATAGCCTAACCTAACCTAGCATATATATATATATATCGGCCCAGGACTCTATCGTTTATAATAATATAGCCCAACCTAACCATGGTGGATTCTTTCTCGTTTATAATTTATTTAGTAAACTAATTTTTTCCTTTTATTCTGAGTTTTTCTACAACGAAAAATTAATCTCAGGGCTTTTTCTCGTTTATAATGATATAACCTAACGTAGCCTAACCTAGCATAGCCTGACCGGCGTAATATAAGTTAACCTGGCATAGCCTGTCCTAGCCTTACCTAACCTAACCTAGCATAGCCTGATCGGTCGTAATATAACCTAACCTAGCAGAGCCCTTACGAGTGTGATATAACCTAACCTAGCATTACCTAACCGATTATAATATAACCTAACCTAACCTGACATAATATAGCCTAACCTAGCGTAACATATCCGGGTATAACCTAACCTAACCTAGCACAGAAGGTCAAACTTTTTGCCCCACCCTAGACCTACGGTTTAACGGGGAATCCATCACCCAAGCGTTTTCTCTTATTGTAGCTCCCTCCCATATATATTTATATGGTTGTATGTATTAACAACTGGGATCGTTACGGGTGTGATATATCCTAACCGGATATAATATAACCTAACCTAACTGGTCATAATATAGCCTAACCAGCGTAACATATCCGGATATAATATAACCTAGCCTAACCTAGCCCAGAAGGTCAAACTTTTCACCCCACCCTAGACATGCGGTTTAACGGGGATTCCATCACCCAGCGTTTTGCCATTCATCTCTTAATATAACCTAACCTATCGTAGCATACCCCTGCATAATTAAACTTTATTTTTACTTAACTTTATTTGATTCAGCATGAACTAATCAAGTTAACTTCTCATTAAAGGAGCGAAACGGAACTTGAACGTCTTATAGCTACTTTTCTTTTGATGAAAGGGGAATAAATGGTATGGACGCTTTACCGCACAACGAACCCAGAGAACTGAATACAGAGGTCGGGGTATTGGCTCACATCCGGTCCAACGAATGCCAGGTCGTCGAGGAAGTAATGTAAGTATTTTTTGGGGTTATGAACAAAACATAGTATTTTCATTTAATTTATTAAATGGTAGAAAACATGTACAAAGCAGAACCAGCGTCCATTAAATAAGTCTTAATGGCGACAAATACACCTTTACACAATACAGCGGGTGCTAACATATGGGAACCTTTTTTTTCTGTCTGCATACCAACTCGTCATTCATCTCAGTGTCGCACAAATCGAATAATTTAAAAAAAATTATAAATCCCTTCCCACGTGACATGTGCAGGAGAAATGAAAGGCTATACATGCCGCACGTGTTGCTAAAATATCCTTGAAAACGGTATGGATTCCATACAATCTCAGGAACATGTATCTGCTCGATAAATTGTACAACCACAGGGTCATTCCAGGGCTGATTGCCGAGTGAGTCAAAATAGTACATTCTTTCCCTATTTTTAAAATAGATTGCAAACCAATGAACCCCCCTCCCACCCCACACAATGTCCGTATTGACGATAAGACCACCAATCTCTCGTAGTTGGCAATTTCAATGCTTCATTCTTCGCAAACACGCCGATAAATTTGGAGCGTGTGATTCGGTCACTTTTCATTACCCTCTGGAGTGTATTCGCGTCCATTTTAAAAGTCTGTGACCACGTTCCTGAAATGGTCAACTTCTATCAGAGCTTGTGATTCGAGGTACACAAGCACACTAATAGGCGCGTCTATAGGCTTGGCAAATTCCAACCTGACTGAGATATTCCCACTCTGTTGTGGACTTAAGTGCGTATTTACGCCAGCAGACAAGTCAAGGGTAATATCAAAAGAATAAGTGTTAAATTCTTCGACAAACTCTTTCTGCGTTACGCCAAACCCAAGCTCATCACATGCACCTACATTATGAGCCAGACTACTATAAGCTCTCGCGCAGAGCGGGAACACAGCGTCTGATGAGTAATCAGCAATCATAGTCCCTCCTAATGCAAGTCCATTTACGTATAGTTATATTTTTAAGGCCGAAATTCTCGAATTTAAAGGCACTCTTTTTGTATTTTCCATTCGTCGAGGCGTGGTCCTACATTCCAATTAATATCCTTTTAGGTAGAACTCTCAGGGCCAAGTTTTCTAGCTGCTTCGAGGCCAACCCGGCGAGCACCGTGTCTAGTTTGATCTGTACTCTATTAATTGGGTATTTTACTGTGGCGTGTATTTTTTTTCAATTTCTATATGTTTTGGTGAACTTAATTTCACTCGGCGTACACGTAAATACGTTTCCATGATGTGAATCACAACGGGTTTTGTGCCCTCTTCTTGATCAGACCCCAGATTTATCCAGATCTCAGGACTCGTGCGGCTGAGCTTTAGTTTCAGATCGACGCCCTTCATAAGCAGTTTCTCCTGGAACGTGAAGTCTGTATGAAGACGGCCTAAACACTCGTATATCTTTTTTTAGAATTTTTAAATTTATCCTTTATACCACTTTCTTCTTTAGTCTGATAATAGCCCGCGGCGGTTAAAAAGGTGTCCTTCGCTTCTTCCTGCCGAGATGTTAACCTGATTTAAATACACCTCACACTGGCTGAATATGGAGTATAGAAAGTTGGTTTCAGGTTATGCAGAGTAACTATCATCGCAGTCCGTTCCATCCGAATGGGCTATACGCAGTTTAGCGTACATGTGCATGCAGCTCGCGTCAAAAAAGTAAGGGTCTGAGCTAGGTGTCACGAATTTTATAGGGGCACTCGGTGAACTAATTGTGTTTAGTGGGTTACTTGTAATAAAGTCGGTATGCTCAATAGAGACCTGAGTGGGGTGCATATCAAAGAGGGACAGTTCCGATTTACAACATTGTAAACTACACGGATGGATGAAACGCGCCATGACGAGTCAGAAATAGTACCACCTCTCTCGACAACTAGTAATCAGCCTATGGTTCCTGAGAGTAGTGTCCTCAATTGATACCAGTTAAAAAAATTATCAGTCATAGGCTTTATACGCTTAGAGCACTTCTTTTTTATTTCCTTTTACGTTTAGCGCCACGTGATGGTAACCCCTAATGCCTGGCAGCTCTCTTCTTTCCGCCACCACGCATTTTACTCTTTGCAGCTTTGATGATTTCGTCCCGTGTACGTTTTAAATGTTTTTTTAGAGCACCTTTAGGTTTAGTTCCACTCATTATGTCTTCTGCTGCGTTAAAACCTGATTGTAACGCCTTCCTCCCTACGTATCTAGCACCCCTCTTCAACAGTGGGACAGCGGTGCGTAGTATGGTGAAAAAATGGATCCAAGCCACTCCCACGCTGATATCTCACCCTCGATAGACTGTGAATGGCCTTCGGGTCATTATAACGACGAAAGTGTAGTTTCACTGTTAAGCTCCCATCACCGAATGGGAAATTTTTTCCCTCAATCGTTCTTATATATATCGAGATGTTGGTTAATAGATTAGTCGCAACATTCACATAATGGGGCTTGTCATATGTAATGCTCAAACTTTTCCCTCTATGGTTGGGGATGTGTGCAATGCGCAGCAGGCGCGCCTGGGTGTCCCCAACAAATTGATGCTCTACGATATTGCTGTAAATATAGCACATGTCTGGGGATGGAGAGCTTTCACCCAATTTCTCCATCTTCAATGATACATTAAGCTGGACAAGTCATGCTGTGCCTCGTGAAAGGTATCTCTTTGGAGAGCTGCGCTATATCGGCCCTCAGCCACAATTGTGAACAGCTCTTTATCTTTAATATTTCTACTAAGCGTTGATTTTAACTTCAATGTGCATGCAGGCGTGTCTATGTTTACGACTTCAAAAAGTAAATCGTTTGTCAGGTACGACTTTTCAAGACTCTTGTTTAACCCCGTCACAATGTCCATGGCTGTCATAATGACCGATTCCTAGCGTTACATTTGTGCTAGAGTACTGTACCTCACCGAACAGGACTGATCGCGTAGTATTGTCTAAGGTTATGTCTAATTTTTTGCACTCATCGATTCTTTTGAGGATCAGAAATATGATTTGCTCATTTTCAAGAGTTAAAAATTTGGTGATTAACTGGAGTTCACATAAATCCACCTCATACAAATCACGCTCCAATTCAATGGGTCCGTGGAGTTCTGTCACAAAGTTGTCAAGGGTGTTGTTAGGATGTACAGACAGAGAAGAAGAGGACGGGAGTGTGACATAGAAGTGGCTAGGCGCCATGTTGCATACTATTTAAGCTTCATTATTGCAGCAGCTTTTAAATAGGTGTTGAAGCTTTCTGGGTAACCCAGCCATTTCACCAGGTACATTTTTCTCTTTCCTGATCCTTTGCTGCCTAGAATTTTTTCAATTTTAAACACACTTTTTCCTAAATTAAATATCACTTTCTGCAACTCCTCGCCGTAAAAGCCTCCAGCGATCTGTTCCCCCTTCAAATCTTCAACGTAATACATCATTATCTCGCCATTAGGTCTCATAGCACTAACTTTAAAATCTTACGTGTCCATCCTTGCTCAAATCCCTTCGCGAATTTATTTCCCGAACGTGATAGCCTTACATAATCATTGATTTTGAAATGTGTAGAGTGTGGTGGCGGTGCTCCATCTCTTCTCACCTCTGGACGCGTACCTCTTTCAAAAACTTCGTTAGATGTAGTGCCAATCGTACGGTGGTGTGAACGGTTGTATGACGACGCCAATGACCCCAGAACGTTTATATATCTGTATGTGTTTTTATGTGTAAAATAACAATGCATGCGTTCCTTTATGGTACGTTGAACTCTTTCAGCTAAAGAGGCCTTATGTATAGAACTGCTTGTGTAGTAACTGATATTAAACTCTGTCAGCATGTTCTGAAAAGCGCGACCTATAAATTCTTTCCCCATATCCGTACAAAAATAGCCAGGAACCCTATCTTCTTTTAACATCAACGTTTTGGTCGCTTTAGCAACTGTTTCAGGCGATTTATTTTTCAGTGGAATCAGCCACAGATATCTAAATAATACATCTATTATGAATAGGATGTAGCGGTAACCATCACTATAAACTGAATATCTTTGCACGTCTGTTAAATCCACTTGCCAAATAGAGTCAATCGAATCCACGGTTGTCTTGGCCGTTTTAAACCTTTTTCTCACCGTTTATTGAAGTGTATAAGCATCCTGCGCCCGCTAAAATCGCTCAACATCTTTTTTTCCTACTCCGTAAACACCTCTGTACAGTCTATTAAAGCCGCCATAAGAGGCGGGGTTAGAAATGTCATAATAGTGTTTACTTAATATGTTATCTATTTGCGTATTTTAGAGACACGTGGTTAAGGTTGGCTGTTTGTTCTCTTCTTTCTCCTCTTCAGAGACGCTACTGCTGGGGGCAATGGCGTACTCAGTTATGACACATGCGAGACTTGATCCAAGTCTTATAACCTATTCAGATTACCTATCAATGTTTTGGGGACATTTATTTTTTGTAGTCTTGCTTTAATATGCTCCCATCCTGTTGGTGAGGGCCTGTCCCACTTTCTCACCAGATCATGGACAATGTCAACGATGTTGGATCCTTGTACCCTTGTTCCTTCAACAATGACCTTGCCTGTATCGGCCCACTGTATGATGGGGTCCTCACTCAATAGATTATAAAGACTTAAGCCTTTATTCCTCAATGTATGTGGGAGACTGCTTTTTAATACATGTTCGATGTGTTGTGTTTCGTTATTCTTTGGTTGGTCATCTCTAACGTCGGGCCCGGGTCCTGTGTCGCCATGCTCAGCTTTGCTCGCGCTGTGCCTAATAACCACGGGGAGCTCTGTCGGATTCTTATAATCTCCGTACTCATGAAAAATTTCTGCAAAGCCTCTTGGTACAAGATCCTTTTCTCATCAGGTGACTTTTCAGGGCTAGCAATTCGCTTTACTTTCTTTTAAGCCTACTTTTACGGGGTTCTAGAGCCGTGTCTGGAATCTTTGAACTTTGCAATGAAGCATACACCTCGTGCAGAATCACTACCACCTTCTTCATTATATTAATCTAGTCAGTAAAGGACCCAAAACTGAAAATAAGATGGGTAGGAATGATCCTCCTCTTTGTACAATAATTCGCTTTTTCTTCCCCACAGTTTGACTTTTATGAGCGAGTGCACGTATTATGTTCTTGTAACGACGTAAGCGAGCCTTCTTAGGGGGTTTCATTGGCACATTATATTTTATAACATTAAGACAGATTTCACAGACGCATTTTAAAAAGGTCGAGTCGATATTTTTAACAAACATCTGTTGCAGTGGCCGGGGCAATCGTTGATAGATTTTTATTAATTCACGATATTTCTTCAGCCTATTTGTCATTCTAGAATATACACCGTTTCAAGTTCGTTTGGGAATATATTCGTTCTTAGAAGCACCCTAAACGTGTTTCGCGGGTGAAGGTCACAAAGCAAATATCCATAACGCTGACTTGTGGCTTCTTTATAAACCTCCAAAAACTCCTTACGCTGATTCGGGAACATTTGATTGGGTAATACCTCAATTTATGACACATCTCTACGTTGTGCGAATAAGACTGATATTGTGTATTTAGCGACACATCGCGGATGTACCTATTTTTGAAAAATAGATTTTGGTTGATGAAGAATACGCTTATGTTAAGATGGTGAGAGAACGCTGTAAATATCTCGGCAAACGTTTTATCCATTTCCAATTACAATAACTGTTCTCATTACCTTTTAACGAATTAACGTCATATACACCTTTGTGGAAAAAATTTCATCTTGGTACTCGTTGAACACTGACTGATATGTCGAATAGCACCATATTACTTTATGTACAAATTTTGAGAACATCTCCCCCTTATCTTTTATGATTTCAAGCATACTGTAAATACAGTTTTTCCACATCCTGTAGGGCCAGATATAATACATGCGGAGGGGCTTGTGAACCTGAATTTTTCTACAGATTCCATCTCTAACAGGTCACACCTCTAAGTGGGTCATTTACAAAATATTACAAATTTTGAGTGCTGCTCCTTATATTCTTGTTTTTTTCTTCTTCAGAACCGTGAATGACGACGATGTACAACTCCCCCTCCATCATCGATATCACAGAAGAACCCGATGGCCGTGTAGTGCAGAATCCTTTCCCGCTGACGAATCCTCACCAGCGACACCTGTAGCATGCGACAGTTCAAAGCGGAAGCATGATGAAGAGCCCTCCACGTCAGGTATAAAGCGTGCCAGGATTGCGCCGGTTGTTAGACCCCCAGTAATAGATCCCCAACCCTCTACATCTTACGACAAAACCACCACAATAGTTTCCTGCCCTGACTAGAAATCGGTACGTGGTCAGGGTTGACCCTGGATCCCTGTATACTAACGGTGTTCGACTGCGACGCATAGTTGAACGTATTGTGGAGTTTGCCCTTCAGAACCGCGACGAACGTGAAGTCCGTACGAGGTTGTCCTTCAGGTTCGGGTCAGATGACGGGGACGTAGATGATTTTTGGGTAGTAATACCGTTCAGACGTTTGGCGGCTGTAGACATAGAATAAGGGTTTCCGAAAAACCTTAGCCCCCCCATTTGCAGCTTACATGTTTACTTATATCGAAATAGTTTTTAGTGATTATAAAAATATATAAAATTCTTTATTTATTCCAGGTATTAAAATTACTCTAGCTGAAAAAGTGATAATATAATGGCTTCTCAATTAATTGGTGATTCGAAGAGGCAACTTGTGATAGATCGCATACGAGCAATAACATTTCGGGAAGCTCGTGATGCTGGAGCCACCTTTATAACACGTTCATGGGTTGCAAAAAAGTTGCGAAGTGAGGACTTCGTCAAAAGAAATTGGAATAAAACTTTGGATGAATGTGAAATGGATACAACCAAATCTGGGCGCCCAAATTTGCCACTCTCTCAGGAAACAAAGGACATCATTGAAAGCGGTACGCGTAAGCGGAAAAACAGCTGTGCTAAACTTTCTAGAGAGGTCGAACTGTTGAGAGGAAAGATCGTTAGTGGTGAGATCATTCGAATGTACCGTCATAGCAAGGTTTAAAGCCTTGGCATGAACTTCCAAAGCCAAGAAAAACTCAATTTAACATCAATGACAGAATGTGGTTTGCCCATTATCTTGAAGATTAGGATGTGATGATTTCATGCATTTAGCTGTCTCCGATGAATTTTTTTGTTTACGTAACACGTCGGTCTAACTACCAAAATGATCGAGTGTGGGCCACAACACCAGATGAAATCGATGACAATGAACATTATCGCGAATTATTAAAAAGTCTAGAGTGTGTTGGTGTGTTTGTTTTGTTCACTGCAATGAAGCTCATGTGGGTGCTGAAGCCAAATGGTCAGAGTTGGGATGGACAGTAAGTATTTTCGTGATATTATTCTATCCCAGCATGTCATTCCTTTTCTAAGAAACCCAAACAATGTTATGGATGTCGATCAGGTCACACTTCTGCACGATAAGGCCCCCTGCTTTAAGGCATTAGCCACTCAACAGTTGTTGCGGAACCATGAGATCGATTTTTTTGGAAATGAAGAATGGCCAGGAAATTCTCCTGACCTGAACGTCTGTGAACACATTGGATCAGTTATAAAGGACAAGGTTGAATGTCTCTTGTTTCAAGAACCTGTAGCAAATCGATTTTCGAAGGCTACAATGACGCAACACATTGAAACTGTTTTAGCAAATTTGCGTAACGATCAAGATCTATTCACGTCACTTTTGGCAAGCTACCCAAAGCGAATTCAGGTTGTCTTGGAAGCCAATGGCGGGAACACCAAGTTTTAATTGTTTCTCATTAAATGCAGGATTAAATGCTCTTTTGTAAGGTATGTTTAGTTTTACTGTACCTCTAATGGTTTAGGCCATGGGCGGGGGAGCTAAGGTTTATTGGAGCCCCGTATATTTTGGGCCGTATAATGCAGGCCTCTCAAAGTAGTACAGCCTTCAATATGGACAACTTTATGGTAGATATTGACAGAGTATTCCGGGTTGCAGGTCATAGTGCCACACCTTATATTCTTAATTTCAATTCTCCGGTTATTTACAAAAAGCATTTAAACGTCGATCGTGGTTGTGGCTTTATAGCAATAGTCTTACCTCATATATTCACTGTGCTAAATACATGAACGCCAAAAATTTGGCTGCCTATGGTTGTGCAGCGTGCCCGTAAACTGGCTTCAGATTGTAAGCTTGAGTTTGAGTGTAATATGCATCCTGAAGAACTGAGAAGGGCCGAGCAGGAAATGAATTTTCGTATGGTCGTATTTGGAATGGATGATCGTCGTAGGACTGTGTATGTTTTCAAAAGCAGCGTGAGAGATCGTACAAGACCTCTACTTATTTTAGGATTGTGAGGAACATCGTATTCCCCATCCGTAACATAAGGGCTCTCTACGCCAGTTATGATAAAAGTCGAAAATATGGAAGGCATCATGATTTGTGTAAGGCAGTGCTCTTCAACCTGGGCGGTACCGCCGACTAGTGGCCGAAGGATCTCATTAATCTAAAGGTAATTGCAATTAATTTTATTGTTTTATGCAGGGTATATAACTTTTAGTTTGAGTTTTTGCATTTTTAATTTTGGTGGGCGATACGGAGATTCAAAAGTTACAAAAGTGGGCGGTAAGCATAAAAAGGTTGAAGAGCACTGGTGTAAGGGATATCTCGAGTTTGCTGATGATATGGTGAAACATTGTAAGGATTGCTACATGGTATGTGAGCTGTGTAAATGCCCCAAATGTGAAAGTCGTGTAGTTGAAACCGAGAAGAGGGAATGTAATGTGTGTAGACGTACATTTTTCGATAATAAATGCTTTGAACTCCATAAATCAAATGGCGCTTGCAGGAAAATGAAGATTTGTAAGTGCGGTATGTTTCACATGATGGATAATTGGGGGAATTTCAAACATAAATGCGATGAAATTCACTGTTCTACATGTCATGAAAAATATAAGGCGGATGGAGTGAAGCATGAATGTTATATGAAAGCTGCTAAGCCTAAAAATAGCCCTTGTATAACCGTGTACTACGATATAGAAACTTACACGAACGCTGAAACCAAAGAGGTTATTCCACATTTACTCGTAATTCAGCTATCTGTGATGAGTGCATGGAGATCGAGTGTGGCGAGTGCTACAAATGTGGAAAACGGACAAACGTTTTTAAAACGACTGCACACGGCAGCCCTGTGAAACTCTTTGTATCCTATATTGTCAAATTAACGGACAAGTTAAAAAAAATGACTGTATATTCTTGCCCATAACGGGGCGAAATTTGACACACAGTTCCTTTATAAGGAGTTGCTTGAACACGAGTCGTCTGCGATATTTACAGGTGATCCCTTCAAAAGAGGCAACAAACTAATACAGATGCAGATAAGAGGTAATGTACAGTTTAAAGACACCCTGCTGTTCACACCTTCTAAATTAGCTAAGCTACCCAAGGTGATGGGCATAGCCGCTGAAGTTTCAAAAGGGTATTTCCCTTACACATTCCTCATTAACGAAACTTTGAAATACGTAGGACTACCTCCACCCAAACATTACTTTAACTACACCAACATGAGTAATAGTGAGTGTGAAGATTTTGACCCCCACTACAACAGTTTTAATGAAGCTAGCCCATACAATATAGCTGATGAATGTGAACGTTATTGCGTGAATGATGTGTGTGTGCTTAGAGTATGTTTCCAGGCCTTTAGAAGGATGTACATAGCCCTTTTTAAATGCGATCCGCTGCAAGTCGCAACCACGATCGCCTCATTATGTTTTACAGTGTTCAAGAATAACTTCATGCCAAAAGACACCTTAGCAGTCATTCACAGAAACAACCCCGCAGTTATAGGCACAAGGCTATTTACTGGCTCATACACTTACAGCAACAGACCGGGGTATACATAAACATGCGCGCAACACGGTTGAAGTACCCTTTAAGATCAATGGTCGGTTTTTGTGTTGATGGCCTAAGCGAGGATCCAGCCACTGGTAAGAAGACTGTATTCATTTAACGGTTGCTGGTGGCATGGATGCCTGCGCGCTGAGTGTGCCGTCACAGAGGACATCCATGGAAGATCCTCCGCCGACAGCCTCGCATGGACACGTAACCGCGATCAACTTATAGGCTCCCAGTTCACTCACAAGATCGTGTGGGAGCATGAGTATGATGCACGTATGGAAACAGATGACCAGTACAGTGAAGAAATAAGGGCCATCAAACGTTGAATGGTGCTGGGCCTCCTCAAATGCGGTGACAGCTTGTTTGGAGGGCGTACAAACTCATTGAAGCTATACTTTCCGCCTACGGAGGGCGTGAAACTCCATTACTACGACTTCTGCTCTTTATACCCCTAGGTGATGAAGAACAATCCGTACCCCGTAGGTGCGCCTGAAAAAATGGTGGGTTCCACCATACCAACCATCGAGGAGTTTTCAGTTAACTTGAATGAGTGCTACTTTGGACTTTCTTTCGTAGACGTGCTCCTCCCTCGCGATTTATGGATGCCGATCTTACCCGTCGTTATAGATCAGAAGCTCATGTTTCCCCTGTGCGTGAAGTGCGCAGAGGAGAACAACGGTGATTGTAACCATACAACCAACCAGCGTAAGATCAGAGGTGTATATACAAGCCCTGACCTGGACCTAGCCGTTCGTCATGGGTACAGAATATTGAAAATACATGAGGTGTGGAGGTTTCAGAAGCTACCCAACCTTTTCACACCATATATAAACGCTTTCTAGAAGGATAAAGTGGAAGCATCAGGATATCCGCGAGGGGTTGATACCGAAGATGAAAAAACGGCTTATATTCAGCGTTACAGTTCTCATGAAGGTATACAGCTTGACCGTTCCCAAATTGTTAAGAATCCTGGCAAGCGCTTTAGTGCAAAGTTGTGTCTAAACAGTCTTTGGGGGAAATTTGCAGAGAATACCGGCAAAGGGAACGATCATTTGGCACAAAGTTATAATGAAGTCTGGGATTATGCCAACGCTCCCGATAAAGAGGTTATGGAGATCGTAAATGTAGGTAATACTTACATAATAAAGTACAACATCACCGAACTGGCCACAGATACCTCACAAGTTACAAACATACCTGTAGCCAGCTTCACAACGGCCTACGTCCGCATCAAACTTTGGGGTCTACTGCATTCTCTTGGATGGAGGGTGCTGTACGCTGACACAGATAGCGTGATATTCACAGAGAGGGAGGGTGAATACCTTCCTGTTTTGGGGGAATTTCTCGGAGAGCTGACTGACGAGATCAAAGATGAGTATGGTGATGGTGCATACGCAGACTCATTTGTATCAACAGGGCCAAAAACCTATGGGGTACGGGTGAGGGTGGGGGATGATATGAAGTATATCGTGAAGGCTAAGGGTATCACGATTAACCATGCGAACCGTCAAGTCGTTAACTTTGACTCGTTGAAGGATCTAGTGTGCGTGGAAGATGGGAACCCACAATTTTCGGGCGCAGAAACTGGGGTGTGTGAAGGAACTCAGGGGCAAGAAGTTATGCCGTAACACATATAGGAAGCGTTACCAGGTGCTTGTTACCTATGATACCGTACCCTTTGGCTACCTTAATCCTTGATTGTATATATTGTTAACGATATGTTTATTTATCACGTATATTTGCTTCAATTAAGGTTTCATTTTCTCCTTTGCGTGCGTGCGTGTGTGTGTGTGTGTGTGTACAGGAAAAAAGCTAAGCTCCGCCCACTGTAAGATCGGTCGCGTGACTCCTGCCACTACCTGAGCATATCTCTATCCCTGCGTGCTCAGTTGACCTCTGCATACCATTGAGCTCAGACATGTATTCTCCCGCGTAGAAGAAAAATAGTAATGGCTACCTTTAATATTGCGTGTTCAACGTTTATAAATTGGTATTCGGCAAAGTGCCAACATGTAGTGGATACTGAAAAACTCCCTATTCCACCGTCCTTTGATACTTTTAAGGCTACACTGAACCGTGTGAAGGACCAAGATGTTCAAATACTTTACGGCTATTCTGGCGAGGGCATTGTAGGATTTCGTAGTACAAGCGATGTATTGAAGTATGTTATAGACCTAACCATTATAAAAGTTCACATATACCGCGAAGTAGAAGAAACAACACGTTCAGAAATAAGGAACGGTTATGGATAGTGAGTCTTGTTGACGAGTGGTGTGAAAAGCGATATTGTGTCATGTTACATCATACCGAGTACTCGTACCCTACGGTTGAGAATCTTAAGTATTTTTATCACTATATTAATATATATAATGACGAGGTTTGTAGTGAAGTTGTGGCTAATGGCCTGTGTGAGATTTTAACAGACTTTAGAGACAAGTATCGGTTGTTAAGCAAAAAGGATAAATATGGGCATATGTTTCTCTCAAATAGTGTACTGGATTGTGAAGATGTTTAGTTTGCGGAAATGAACATCTGGGGAGTGATAAAACATTAAAATCGGTAGTGCTTCATGCAGCGGAAAATTCTGTTTTCCTAGTATAATGGGGCACAAGTATTCGAACAATCCCGTACACGCTTCAGCAGTTTATGGTGTGACTCACTCCCCCATCGAGCCGCCCACCCGTGTACATCACCCCTCCCAACCATATGAATTCGAACAAATCCGTACACGTTTCATCGGGGTAACTCACCCGCCGTCGAGCCGATCCGCCCACCTGTGGCTCATAGTTATCTCAGAGCTTGAACCGACTGGACGTGTAAATACGATTGAACTTCCTTCGAGAAGCATTCTCCGTGCCGCGTACGATGTGTCCGTGACGAAGTCGTTGCGCGTGTTCAGGCGTGAAACGGCACCATTAACTATGTACTTGAAACGATTTGCAGGCAAGCAAGCAAACGTAATGTTATTTATTTAAGTGTTGAGGAGATGAATAGAATTTTCGTGATAGTTGAGAAGTGGGGTGAGGACCGTTATAAAATACCTGCAGGTGAAGGTACAAGAAGAGAACAGATTAGTGATGCCCCCTCATATGCCGTTGTTTGCACGTTGTGTATAAATAACGATCAGCCGTGCATTGATATACGTCTGATGTGGAAGAATGCATCTGATAATAATGTTCTTGTCCCTAAGCGAAACGGATTCATCCTCGACAGAATGTTTGAAATCGTCGGATTCCGCTACCTGAAGCCTATATTAGACGCTCTTGTTACGGATATGATTTATTTTGACACGGTTCTTGAATACGTATACATCGCTCTGCTCGACGGATTTATCGAATGTAGGAATGAACAAGGTGAGAATGGTCTACAGCTGGATGCATATTTAAAAGGTTTAGACTCTTCGAAATAGCCCGAACTTTGGTACAAAGCACTTGAACGATACAGGGCAGAGCTCGCCTACACTGCTCACCCTGAAGAGCTGTATCTCTATATAATGAGTAGCTGTCGTTACGACTTGGAAGATTATTTCAATTGCCGCTATGCAGAGTGAAGAAGAGTTCACGATTGAAAAGCTCGGGACGGTAAGAAAAGACCCTCGATTGGAAAGGAATGTTTATAAACTTGTATTTAATAATGATGTTGTGGATAGCGATGACATGTTTGTGCGTGCTTTTGATTGTATTCTAGCCGTGTTTAAAGATAACTTGTCAACCGAATGTAAAGTGGGCACAAAAATAGTATTGAACGATATGAAGGCCATTTATATCGAGTATAGGCGACCGCACACCTTGAGCGGTGAAGTAATGGTTGGACGTATTTACCGCGACCGCACACCTTGAGCGGTGAAGTAATGGTTGGACGTATTTACCGTGTATTGCAAAGCAATAATGACGTGACTGTAGACTCGATCACATGTGAGTTTAGTGTTTTGCGTCATAGAACATAAAGTATTTTGATGTATATTTATTTTTAATATATTTAATTATTTAAAAAATTGTGGGTGTGTATGTATATATATATCTCCTGTACTAATATGCTGCTGATTATACTCCTTCGTTTTGTAAATTATTATTTTTTATTTTCAATATATTTAATTATTTAATATAACTGTGTATATATATTTTTTTTCCTGTACTAATATATTGATGGTTATACTGGGTGATCCAGATAAATGGGACCCATAAAAAAAAGCCAAATATTCTTAATATTTAATTCCTTTCATAAAAACTATATATCATTCGAAAGAGTAGAGTTACAAGTTTATTAGGAAATATTTATTTTTAAAAAATTACTCCTTTCAAATGTGCTCCATTAGTTGCCAAGCATTCCAGTGTCCTCGCTTGTAAGTTCTGCATCACTTTTGCAAGAGTGTGCGGTGGTATGGCCTGTATCTCATTTGTGATGGCGGCCTTCAATTCTTGCAAGGTCGTTGGGTTATTTCTGTAGACCCTACTCTTTAAATATCCCCAGAGATAATAATCTAAGGGAGAAAAATCCGGAGACCTTGCGGACCATTCAACGTCTCCAAATCTTGAGATTAACTCGCCTGGAAACGTTTGACGCAAAACTGCCATGCAGTTCCTCGTGGTATGGCAGGTAGCTCCGTCTCGTTGGAACCAGTGGTTTTCTAGACAAAGATCTCTTAATTTAGGAATAAAGAAATCGGTCAACATTTTTTCGTAGCGATCACCATTTACAGTGACCGTGTTTCCGGTGGAATCCTCGAAAAAGTACGGCCCTATGATCTGAGATGCACTAAGACCACACCGAACAGTTACACGCTGACTATGCAACGGGACTTCGGTAATATTCAATGGATTTTCTGTTGCCCAGAAACGACAATTTTGTTTGTTTACAGTTCCATTCAAGTGAAAATGGGCTTCGTCTGACATAATCAAAGTTGCTAGAAAATTGGTGGTGTCATTTACCTTCTGTTGGATCCATTGACAGAATTGTCGTCTTCGTGCGAAATCTCCATCGTTTAGTTGTTGCACTGTTTGAATTTTATATGGAAAGAGCATTAAATTTTGCTTGAATATACGGTGTGTTGTTCCATATCCAACTCCTAACAGCTGAGAAGCACGTCTTATGCTTATGTTAGGATTATCCTGTACAATTTCATGAATTCTGTTAATGATCTCGTCTATCCTTGCTGTGCGCACTCTTCCAGTTGGTTTTCTTTTTCCAATGCTGCCAGTTAGGGAAAAATTTCTGACACACCGACGGATTACTTTCTTAGAAGGTGATTTTGACATCTGAAAATTTGTCTTGAAAGATCTTTGAGCTGAAACTACACTTCTTCCATGCTCATAATATTGCTCAGTTATGAAACGCAGCTGTTCCACAGTCCATGCAGTCATCTTGAAGGGTTAGTTTTAACTAACACTTTTATTTTGTTTTGTATCTTATCTTGTCTTGTATTATCAAAACCTATACAATCCTGTACAAACTTGTAACTATCCTCTTTCGAATGATGCGTATGATTTTATAAAAGGACTTATACTTTAAGAGTTACAGGGGTTTCTTTTGGATCCCATTTCTCTGGATCACCCTTTACTACATCATTTTGTATATTTTTCATTATATATATATATATATATATGTATATATATATTTATATATATATATATATTATATATATATATATATATTCTTCGTTCGTATTTCTTATGCTATTATTATTTTTTTATTTTTTGATCATATATATTCCAACATTTGATTGTATATTTATTTTCTATTGTGATTATATATTCTTCGTTCGTATTTCTTATGCTATTATTATTTTTGATCATATATATATATACACTATTGTTTGATTGTATATTTATTTTATATATATTTCGTGAAGTTGAATCCTTTAATTCGTCTAAATAAACAGAATGATATAATGGTTTTATTTAATTCTTTTGGTTGTAAACGACATTTAATTATATTAAATGGCTGCCTTCTTAAACGGTTGACGGATTTCTAAGCCAACTGTCAAAAATATCTGGATAGCACAGTCTGGCACTTGAAAAGAATATATATATATATATATATATATATATACGATGTGCCTTGTAGGTATTCTACGTCAAATGGCTGGTTAAGCCAGAATATATGCTTTAATTAAATAAATAGCGCAATCTGGCAACTCAACCCTAAAAATGTACACCTGAACAAGCTATTTACGCCTTCTAAGTCAACTGGATGGTTAAATCAACTGGCGGATTAAGCCTGAATATATGCTTTAATTAAATAAATAGCGCAATCTGACAACTCAGCCAGTTAAGCTAACTGGCTGATTAGGAACGTATAGGACAACGTCCGCTCGGCTGAAGTCTTAATATGCGCTTGGCTCCTGCCAAGCGAACACCTCTCTTCCTCTCTCTCCTTCTCCTCTCTCTCTCTTGGGGGATAGCTCCGCCTCCAAGTTGCATAACCCCTTGTTGCTCTTGCAACATTCCCCCTCCCCCGTTGTTGCATAACATCTTGCAACAGTTCCCTTGTTGTATAACCTTATGCAACATTGATCAACATTTGCAATTGCATTGCACTCTCTCCTTTTGCGCCCACACTACTTTCCTCAATTTAGATTGTCTTCATCTCAAAAACTACCCATTTTCATTGGATTGAAACTATGGAATGATTTAAATGCTGGTATAAAAAATATTGCGAATGTAAATTCGTTTAAGGCCAAGTTGAAATCCCGATTAATAATAGCATACTAATAAAAATCTAGGCTTAATGTAGGCTACATTACTATTATTTAGTAATTTCTCGTGTACAATCTAGTATTAAAGACACATTACTTATGATTGATCTTTCGTGTATAATATTGATTTCTTTGTATTTTATTGGTATAATACCTTCAATAATGTCCTTGCATTTGTCATGGCGATAATGATAATTTAAGATTAATACTTTAACTATTAATAATACTTATTTATTTATTTAATTATTTATTATTAATAATAACTATCTTTTATTTTTAACAAAAGCCCAGTAAAACCTAAAGCTTAAGTGCCAAATTAAATAAAATAAATAGTCCAACTTCACAATTATTTATGTCATTGTAAATTGTAAAACCAACGTATTTATTTTATTATTACTAAAGGTTATTCAATTCAATTCAATTGATTTCAAATAGGGAACTTGCAAGAAATTGAAGAGGGGGGTCCAGACGTCGCCGATAGATCCGCCTTTGAAGGGGATAGTCATGTGGAAAATTTTGACGAGTAGACAGATGGAGGAACTGAGTTTTTGAGGCACTGATATATACAAGGATTTCTTTGGCCAAATCAGAGATAGCAGAAAAATCAGAGTTAGGTGCCCCATAGCCGTCCCACGCGAATCATGGAGTGACTGTTTAGAGGGAAGCTTTGGGAAGTGGGTGGAGAAGTGAAGAGTGGAATCATCGGCATAGGAGTGAATAGGACAAGAAGTGCGAATTAAAAGATTATTAATAAATAAAAGGAAAAGAGTGGGTGACGCTCTTTTCCTTTATTTATTAATAATCTGAGGAACACCACTGTTAATATCTTTAGAAGAAGTAGCTCTCTATACATCGGCCAGAAAAGAAATTAGAGATGAAGGCACAGACAGAAGGATAGAAACCGAAGGAGGAGAGTTTCAAAATTAAAGATTTGTACCAGATTGCTTTCGATATGTCTAGCGCACTAGCAAAAGTTTCACCAAAATCCCGAAAGGAGGACGACCAAGAGTCAGAGATGTGCAAGAAGATCGCCAGTCGAGCGTCCCTTGCGGAACCCATACTGACGATCTGAAAGAAGATTGTGAGAAGAGAGGTGTTTAAGAATCTTCCTATTAAGGTTAGATTAAAAATTTTTGGAAAGGCAAGGAATCAAAGCAATAGGATGATAGTTGGAGGGTTGAAAGCGGTTACCATTCTTTGGGACAGGCTGATTGAAAGCGAACTTCCAGCAGGAAGGAAAAGTAGCAGTTGACCTAACCAGTAGGTTAATTTTTTATGTTAATATATATCATATATATTAAAAAAAAAAAATATATATATATATATATATATATACAGCGTGTGTATATATATATATTTTTTTTACTGTACAGTTAAAACAAAATTAATTTTAAATTTAACCTTGACAATTGGTTAGGTTAAATCATGATATTTTCGTTAAAATAAAAGGAAAAAAATATTATAATATATGGGCCACTCAATATATTTTGTCCCATCTTTTTTTTTTCTTTTCAAGTTTCCTTGTAAGTTCCAGGAATTTTGTTTCTACCTCGAAACAAGGGCCTTTATTCTTTACTGGTAAAAGTCCGCTGGGTTCCGTTGGAGCCACCTCTTAACCTCTTCAACAACTTCATCGTCACTCTGAAACTTTCTTCCACGAATAGCATCCTTCAGTGGACCAAACAAATGGAAGTCTGAAGGTGCCAGATCGGGGCTGTATGGAGGGTGGGGTAACACAGTCAGGCGCATTTTTGCGATAGCCTCACTTGTTTGCAAACTGTTATGTGGTCTTCCGTTATCGTGCAAAAAAAGGACGTCTTCCAGTTTTCTCTCCGGTCGAACTCGCTTTATACGTCTCTGGAATCTCTGTAGGGTAGCAATATATGCCTCTGAGTTGAGTGTTTGTCCTTTCTTCATAATGTCCACCAGAATCACCCCTTTCATATCCCAGAAGATAGTGGCCATAACCTTTTCTGCAGAGAGAGCCATTTTGAACTTTTCCTTGCGTGGGGAGTCTGCGTGATGCCATTCCATGGATAGGCGTTTTGTTTCAGGTTCAAAGTGGTATACCGAAATCTCATCCCCAGTCACAATTCTTGAAAGGAAGTCATCCCCTTCTGTCTCGTATCGAACCAACGATTGTAAAATACGTGATGAAGAACAATTCGTACTTGCTAGTGTCTCCCTTCACATGAAGGTCAAGTTGGTGTCCCCGCCTCTAGGCATGGTTTGGCGGAGGAGCGAGTTGCTCTCCACCTGGGTTTGAGACCCGGTGATGGTAGGCGATGCGTAGTATGTCTAGCTAATCTTCCTTTAAAACGACGGACGGATTTGTTTCTGTTTAAACGACAGAGGGAATTGCTCCTGTTTATATAAGTGGTGTGTGTGCGCTTTTTGGAGATTCGTATGAGGTGGGTTTATGTGAATTCCAGTTAGCCACCAAATTTTTAACTCTTCTTGTGCTAATTAGTAATTTCTGTAGTAAATGATAAATATTATTTTTCACACGGTGATTCCGTTATTCTCGGTAAACCGTCTTATGCCGCACCCTGTATATTCAGAAATCAGGCATAAATTCAATAAAATCCTAGAGATTTGTTTGAGTTCCGTAATAAATGGAATTAATGTGAATGTTAATTAATGCAATTTTACGTGATTGCTAATTATTAATTTTGGATCTTTTGTGTACGCTTCTAATACTAATTAGTAATTTTTTATAGTTTTCAGAAGTTTTTAGATGAACTTTTTTCCGGAACTGTACATATATAGGCTTCCCTTTGGTTAACCCTTCGTTAGCTTCCGCCCGAATTGTTCATTCTGACGAAGGTCGAGCTTTACACTCCACCTTAGACCTACAGTTTAACGGGGAATCCTGCAGCCCAGCGTCTTAACCACTAGGATACCCAGGGTTCCCACTTTTCTACCAACCATTTGTGTAGAAGGATGTTTACACTCCACCTTAGACCTACAGTTTAATAGGGAATCCAGCAGCCCAGCGTCTTAACCACTAGGATACCCAGGGTTCCCATTTATTTACCAACCATTTGTGTGGAAGGATGTCAGTAGTATAGTGTCTAAATGTGTGAGTGCAATGTTGCATAATATTGCATAAAGTTGCAAGAGTGCCACTCCCACCCCCTTTGTTGCAAGAGTGCCACCCCACCCCCCTTTGTTACCAACCCTCACCCCTCTTTGTTGCAAGAGTTCCACCCCAGCCCCCCTTTGTTACCAACCCTTACTCCCACCCCCCTTCGTTGCTAAGCCCCTCCCCCTCGTTGCCAAGGCACCCCCTTTGTTACCAGCCCCGAAATGGGACTGCAAGGGGTATGCAACCTGTAGTTATCCCCCAAGCTGATCCCCCAGAGGGGAGTGCCAACCTTTGTAGCCAACCCCAAAATGGGATTGCAAGGGGTATGCAACTTGGAGGCGGAGTTCTCCCCCAAGCTGAACCCTCCAAAGGGACATACCTAACCTAAGGGCGCCTCTTTGGGGAGGAAGGCGTTTCCTCAACCCCCAAAGGAGCAGAAAGAGATAATAAGAGAGGAAGGAAGAGGAGGGTCTTTCCTCGGCGGACTGCTGAGTTCATATGGCTCCGTCGTCCAACACCTGGCCTCTTATAGTGCCCCTAAGCAGCCAGTTGGCTTAGGCCGCCAGTTGGCTTAGGCTGCCAGTGCCTCAAGCTACTCAAGCTAAGTGCCACAGTATGCTAATTGGATCCGGGCACGCGCCAGTGACAGCCACTGCCTCAAGCTAAGTGCCACAGTATGCTAAATGGATTCGGGCATCCACCCAGTCTAGGTCAGCTCTGTTGCTGGGTCGTACACTTCAGACAAGCGCCAGTGCCACCCTGCTGAACCATACAATCACCAACCAAATAAAATATATTATTGTGTACAAGGAATCAATAAAACGCCGTTACAGCAAACTGATTAAAACACGAAAAATTATTCGATAAAACGCCGTTACTTCATTCTGATTTTAAAGGCGTGTTTTATGACGTTTCTTTCGTGAATATTAAAAAAATATATCGCTGTGTTTTGTCTTTTATTATAACTTATTTAAATCCATTATTTAACCTTTCATTAATTTTGTAAATGTACAGGTAAAGGCGTGTTTTATGACGTACCTTTCGGTTCAGTATACGGAGCAGGAAGTTAATATTATATTTATGGTACATCTACAGATTAAATTATCGCTGTCATTAATGACAAAAACTACCTCTATCTGCCTAACAAAGGAATATTCCAGGTAAAGGGTTTCATTTTATGCACAAGCTTTCAGTATATATATATATGTAAGAGTTATCAACAGAATATAAACTGGCATTTATTCTATTTTTAAAACCAATTTAGCCTATCACACAATACGCGGGATGTTTTCAGGTCGAAGGTCACGAACCTTCAACCACAAATGAGACGTATGGCTGATAGCGCAGCGACACGCGTACAATACAACACAGGAAATAGAGAAAAATATCCCAAAATGAATTATACCAGAATGGCAGAGAACAATAAAAATTCTGGAAACTTGTAAACACAAATCCTCCCTGAAAATAATCCGAGATGGGGCACAATAGAACCGTATATCTCGACACTACCCAAACAACACACACACACCACACACACACACACACACACACACACACCACACAAACACACGGTTTAATTGTTAACATTTGTAGAAAAGCTTTTGCCAACTGGGAAAAGGCACGTTTTATATCGGCAAATGCGGACAAGGCTTTGTTCTACCAGGCAAAAGGTCCCAGATCCACCTTTCGCCGAATATGATTGTGTTAATGCCAGACAAAGCACCATTCTCGCACAATATGCACGTGTCTCTGAGAGCAAATCTAAATAAAAAAAACTTTTCGAAATTCCAGCATACTTGAATGAACTGGTTTTACCAACAAACGGGTCTGATGCTCCACCCAGATCTGATGGCAGTCTGCCAATCGCAGTACGGAATACGCGATTCATCAGGTTTCGCGCAATCTTGTAGCTAAACTCCACCCCCACCTTTCGTGGAGCACCAATCAACGTTCTTGAAAAGGGGAATGCTCTCGGGTTGGTTGAAAATGCTTGACCAAGTCCTAAACTCTGCCACAATTCTCGCAGCGACCCAATAAGAAGCTATGGACCCCGCTTGTGGGTGGTCACATATACCCCTTATAAAATGGGGCACTTCGCCGCTTAGAGTCAGTTTTTCGTGCAACTTGCTGCAACACACGAATCATGGCCGAGCTTTACGATTCACCTGCCTGATTGCCGATAGATATTACGGCCAGGCCGCAAGGTTAATATTGACTGCAATAGATCAGAATGAATTATTTTCAACGCAGAGCATTGCTGAAGCACGCGAAACTGTCACTGAACCAATCAACGAAGCCTTTACTGAAATGTGAGTAATGTTTCTCGTTTTCCAACAACAATTACGCTTTGAAATTAATCTTATAAAAGGTAGCAATAATTGAAAATATTTTCAATTATTCTCTAACTCATTCGTCGTTATATCTGTTTACGCTTTCAGTCTGTCGTTAACCTAACCTAGCTTTATTTTAATTTATAAAAAAAAACATAATAATGCGAAGTGAACTGTTATCTGCACAGAGGTTCGGCCTCTATTCATATATATATATATATATATATATATATTATATATATATATATATATATATAGAGTATATACACAAATATATATATATATATATATAGATATACAGTATATACATATATATATATATATATATATATATATGTTTTATTTGCGCTTCTCTCGGCAGTTTCAAATTTTATAGAATTTAAACCCAACTTTGTTCAGTGATTTTGTACAGCGTAAAATTATGCCTATTGCTCACATATATATATATATTTCAACTGCAAAGAACACGCTGTATAATTAACGTAAAGAACGACGCTTGTATAGGAGAACATTCCGCGCAAGATGAGGAGGGAGAACGAACAAATGAAAAAATGAGGTAACCACCCGGGAATCGAACCAGGGATCTTCCGATTGCCGGTCAGATATGATAACCACTACACCATGGTCCTCACTCGATCAGAAGTCGTAATTCTCTTACATACGCGCAGAAACCAATGGCCCGAGGGGGGCACCTCCCGCATGCCGCACCTATATATACATTTCAACTGCAAAGAACACGCAGCATAATTAACGTAAAGAACGAAGCTTGTATAGGAGAACATCCCGCGCAAGATGAGGAGGGAGAACGAACCTCATTTTTTCATTTGTTCGTTCTCCCTCCTCATCTTGCGTGGAATGTTCTCCAATACAAGCGTCGTTCTTTACGTTAATTATACTGCGTGTTCTTTGCAGTTGAAATGTATATATAGGTGCGGCATGTGGGAGGTGCCCCCCCTCGGGGCATTGGTTTCTGCGCGTATGTAGGAGAATTACGACTTCTGATCGAGTGAGGACCATGGTGTTGTGGTTATCATATCTGACCGGCAATCGGAAGAACCTGGGTTCGATTCCCGGGTGGTTACCTCATTTTTTCATTTGTTCGTTCTCCCTCCTCATCTTGCGCGGAATGTTCTCCTATACAAGCGTCGTTCTTTACGTTGATATATATATATATGTATGTATATATATATATATATATGTATATATATATTATATATATATGTGTATATAATATATATATATATATCGTGGACACTCTCCTTCGTCGTTATATCTGTTTACGCTTCCAATTTGCTCTTAACTAACCTAGTCGTTATATCTGTTTGTTTTTTAAAAATTATAGGATGCTCTGCAGATAGTTTGTTTTTAAAAAACTACTCAAACCTTTTAAGATTTGCATACGTTTTGAATAATGTGCTTAGTCATTGCCTAATGACTCGTGTATATATATATATATATATATATATATATATATATACACATCGTGGACACACTCTTTCGTCGTTATATCTGTTTACGCTTCCAATTTGCTGTTAACCTAACCTAGCTTTATTTTAATTTATAAAACACCGTGATATTGCGAAGTGAAACAAAGTCCCAATAGCGAAATATATGCTCTGTCATAACCTAACCTAACCTAAACTGGCCTAACTTAGCCTAACCCAACCTAACCTGGTGTAAACTAACCTAACCAAACCTATACCAATCCTAACCGGGTGTAAACTAACCTAGCCTAACCAGACCTAACCGGGTGTAAATTAACCTAGCCTAACCAAACTTAACCGGGTGTAAACTAACCTAGCCTAACCAAACCTAACCGGGTGTAAACTAACCTAGCCTAACCAAACATAACCGGGTGTAAATTAACCTAGCCTAACCTAACCTAGCCGTGCGTAAACTAGCCTAACCTAACCTAACCGCAGACAGTGTCTCAACGCAAACAAATCTCATTTATTAGCATTGAATAACACTATTTTTTTCCCGTTTAAATAGCGCCGATGTTACGGCACCAAACGAGTTACCGCATCCAATTTCATGACATTTATTTTACTTGCAGGAACGATTCCGAGTTAGGGCGTGTTATAGCAACTTTTGACGAAATGGGGGCGCCATCGCCCATCCATCCCAGTGATCCAGATTTCGTGGTATTGGGACGGGGCGAGGAGTGCCAGAGCATAGAGGAGGTCTTGTAAGTATTTTTAGATTACATAGCACGTTTTTACTTTTCATGTGGATGCTTAAACGTTAAGTTATAGGCAAATTGAAATATTCGCGCGTAAACACTTATGAGGTGTCATATTAGAGGCTTAGAAAATTAATTTGTGCGGCCTTCCATTTATAGTTACCTTTTAAATATATATATATATATATATATATATATTATATACAGGGTGTCCCCAAAAAAATATGTACTCTTTATAGCATCATATATTTTATAATTAAAAAAAACAACAATATATTGTTATAGCAATTGCCAATGAAAGGTAAATTAGTAATCTAAGTGATCAAAATGTTTTCGCGAGTTGTTTTCATATAAAGTTTAATTAACTACGCCAAGTGCTCAAAATGTTCTCCGGCGGCATGAATGCACTTTTGAATGCGTCGACTAACTGATTCGGAGACATGGACTAATGTGGATGCTGTGATGGTCCCGCACTTTTCCCTAATTGCATCCTTAAGGTGTTCGAGTGTTGCAGGTCTTGTGCCATAAACTGCTTCCTTCAGGTAGCCCCACAAGTAAAAATCAAGTGGAGTCAAGTCCGGTGAACGTGGAGGATACTCAACGCTTCCTCTTCGTCCTATCCAACGGTTAGGCAACGTTTCATCGAGGTACCTTCTGACATCACAATGATAATGAGGGGGGCTCCATCTTGTTGAAAGTAAAAGTCGTCGTTTCCAAACAACTTCCGAACTGCAGGTATAATTTCTGTCCGCAGCATGTCGAGATATGCGGCACCGGTAACTGTCCCATTAAAGAAAAATGGTCCAACCAAACCCCTGGATGATAAAACACACCATGCTGTTAATCCTGGTAAATTAACATGTTTATCCACATAAACGTGTGGATTATGAAGTGACCAGTACCTGCAGTTGTGTCGATTACAAGACCTTTGATAAAACAAGGCCAGGCTTAGTCGACGCATTCAAAAGTGCATTCATGCCGCCGGAGAACATTTTGAGCACTTGGCGTAGTTAATTAAGTTTTATATGCAAACAACTCGCTATAACATTTTGATCACTTAGATTACTAATTTACCTTTCACTGGCAATTGCTATAACAATATATTGTTTGGGTTTTTTTTAAATTATAAAATATATGATGCTATAAAGAGTATATAGTTTTTTGGGACACCCTATATATAGCGTAAACAGTGATGAGATATCGAGTGTCGCAGGCCTTTATTTAATGCATATTCCCACATTTAAATATGTATATATATATATATATATATATGTGTGTGTGTGTGTGTGTGTGTATTGTTTGGGTAGTGTCGAGATATACGGTTCTATTGTGCAGATAAATTATACTCTTTGATTTAACCGGCTCTTTTCTCGTTTATAATTATAACCTGGTAGTTACTCACTATTAATAAGATTTATAAGACCCATTACAAAAACGTTTTGAAAATATGCCTTATTCACGACCTATATATATGGTATATATGGTATGTTTATATTTCTTGTACAGCTAGGTTTGTAGAAATATTAAACTTTTAAAAAGTGCATTCGTTTTTAAAAATAATTTTAGTCATCACTTTTAATCGCCTCAAATCCATGACAATTATTTTAATTACAGGACCGCCACGGAGTTAGACCGTGTTATAAACACTTTCGGCGAAAGGAGAACGAGTACTTCGCCGAACAGTCCGCCCAGCGGTGCAGAGGTTACAGTAATGAATCACAGTCAGCCAAGCGATCCCGAATTTGCAGAGGAGCTAATGTGTTTTGACCCGTATAGTATTTTCAAAGTAGGTAGACTTTTCTACTAGGTAAATTTTGCTCATTGATTTAACCGGCTCTTTTCTCGTTTATAATATAACCTGGCCTTATTCACGACCTATATATATATATATATAATATATATATATATATATATATATATAACGTTTCAATCGGAGTTATCTTATAAAGAAGCCATAATTGCAAAGCATTTTCAGTTATTCTCTACATCTTTCATCATTATTTCCGCATATTATATATATATATATATATATAATATATATATATGGTATGTTTATATTTCTTGTACAGCTAGTTTTTTAGATACATTAAACTTTTAAGAAGTGCATTCGTTTTTAAAAATAATTTCCTCTTTATTTTGCAGGAGCGAAACGGAGTTAGAAGAGATTATAAAAACTTTTGGATGAAGGGTGGCGAACGAAGTGGTATCCACACCAGGCTGCGAATCAGATGTCATGGTATTGGCACACAACCGCTCATCCGAATGCGCTGTCGTCGCAGAGATTATTTAAGTATTTTTTAGGATATTAACAAAACAACATTATTTTCATTTATTAAACATATACAAAAAGGGGCAGTGCCCAATTCTTAATTGTTACAAATTTATATACAGATTTACACAATATAGAGCTTACAAATTACAGGGGGTTGCAACATGTGGGAATTTTTTTTTATCTGTCGGCATACATATTTATCGTTCATATTTGTGTCACACAAATCGAATAATTTTAAATAATTCACAAATCCCTTCCCGCGCGACATGTGTATGAGAAACAAGATACAATATAGCCCACATGTTTCGCTGTAAAAGCTTTGAAATTGATATGGGGCCCAAATTATCTCAGGCACACGTAATTGCGCGATAAAATTTACGATTGTCGAGTCATGCCATGGGGGCAGCCCATGTGAATCGAAATAATACATTCTTTCCTTAGTTTTAAAATAAATCGCAAACCAGTGAATTCCCTCGCCACCCGCAATGTCCGTGTTAACGATTGCCCCGTGCCAGTTTCTCGTGCTAGGCGGCTTCATTATTTCATACTTTGCAAAAAAAACGATAAATTTGGAACGCGCGAAAGAGTCACTTTCATCGCTCTCTGGAGTGTATTTGCATCAATTTTAAAACTCTGTGCTTTGTTCCTAAATCTGTCTACTTCTATCAGGGACTGTGTTTCTAGATACATTAGTACACTAATATGTGCGTCTGTAGGTTTGGCGAAATCCAAACGCACTGAAATCGCACCGGTCTGCTGCGGGTTTAAATGGGTGCTTACACCAGCAGTCAAGCAAGTCAGGCGTAACGTCAAATCAGTAAATTTTAAACTGATCCACAAATTTTTTCTTTGTTAGGCCGATTCCAAGTTCGTCACACATCCCTGTGTTATGGGCTAAACTGCTGTATGCTCTCGCGCAGAGCGGGAACACAGCATCTGACGAGTAGTCCATATTCATTGTCCTACCCAATGCGACGCCATTTATATATAAAGTAATATTTTAAGCCCAAAATTTTCAAACTTCAAGGCACTCTTTTTATAATCCCCATTCGTCGAAGCGTGGTCTTGCATCCCAATTAAAATCCTTTTAGGCAGTACTCCAAGAGCGATGTTTTCTATCTGTTTCGATGCCAATCCTGTGGGGATCGTGTACAGTTTGATCTGTACCCTGCTAATTGGGTATTTCACTGTGGTGTGTAACAGTTCTTTCTCATTTTCTGTTTCGCGGAACTTAGCTTCACTCGGCGTATACGCAAATATGCCTCCATGATATGGATCACAACAGGTTTCGCGCTCTCTTCTTGGTCAGCGCCCAGATTTATACAGATCTCATGGCTCGTGCGGGTAAGCTTCAATTTCATATCTACCCCGTAAAGTCCGTGTGCAGGCGTTCAAAACATTCATATATCTCTTTTTTAGAATTTTTAAATTTATCCTTTATACTACCCTCAGCTTTAGTGTGGTAATACCCCTCGGCAGATAAAAAGGTATCCTTCGCTTCTTTTGAAAAGTTGAGTACATTTTCCAGATACGATCGTAGGTGGTAGTACCCCGTGTCTGCCGAGATGATAGTCTGATTTAAATATACGTCACACTGGCTGAATATTGTGTGCAGAAAGTTTGTTTTGGGGTATGCAGCATAATTATCATCGCAATCCGTTCCATCAGAATGAGCTATGCGTAGTTTAATGTACATGTCCATACAACTCGGATCAAAAAAGTAAGGGCCTGAGCTGGGTATCACGAACTCTATAGGGGCACTGGGTGAACTAATCGTGTTTAAAGGGTTAATTGTAATAAAGTCACTGTGTTCAATAGAAACTTGAGTTGGCGGCAGCTCAAAGAGGGATAGCTCCGATTTATAGCACTGTGAACTGCAAGGATGAATGAAACGTGCCATGGTGAGTTAGAAACCATGCCACCTCCCCCCGACGAGTATCACTCAATCTATGATTCGTGAGTAGCGTCCGCAGTTTATATCAGTTAAAAAAAATGATCGGTCATAGTTCTCATACGCTTAGAAAACTTCTTTTTTGTCGCCCTTTTACGTTTAAACCACGGAACCCCTTCTTCTTCCTAACAGTTCTCTTCTTTACACCACGTGTTGGTACCCCCTTCTTCTTATCAATTCTCTTCTTTCCTCCGCCACATATTTTTCTCTCAGCATATTTGATGATTTCATCCCGTGTACGTTTTAAATGTTTTTTTTAGAGCTTCTTTAGGTTTAGTTCCCGCGAGCATTTCCCCTGCTGCGTTAAAACCTGTTTGTAACGCCTTCCTCCCACTGTACCTAGCCCCCCTCTTCAGTAGTGGTACAGCTGTGCGCAGTATGGATGAAAAAATGGACCCAAGTCCACTACCACGCTGGTATCTCACCCCTCACGCACTCAGTGCGTCGAAAGTGTAGCTTCACTGTTAAGCTCCCGTCACCGAATGGGAAATTTTTACCCTCAATCGTTCTTATATATATTGAGATATTAGTTATTAGATTACTGAGACAATCACATAATGGGGTCTGTCATATGTAATACTCAAGCTCCTTCGCAGCAGTCGTGCCTGGGTATCCCCAAGGAAACTGGTGTTCCGCTATATTGCTGTAATATAGCACATGTCTGGAGGCTGAGAGCTTACATCCAATTTCTCCATCTTCAGCTGATACACTAAGTTGGACAAGTCATCCGGTGCCTCGTGAAAGGTGTCTCTTTGGAAGGCTGCTCTATAACGCCACTCGGTTATAATTTTGAACACGCTTCCGTCTTTAAGATTTCTGTTAGCCTTTGATTTTAGCATTAGTCTGTGCAGTGCCTCCTCTGTTTACGATTTCGTATATTAAATCATTCGTAAGGTGTGAGTATTTTAAACATATGTTTAAGTCTCTCACAACATCCTCAACCGAATCATAGCGGCCCGGTCCTAGTGTCACAGTTGTACTGAAAAACTGTGCGACCTTAGTCCGGGCGATACGTATAGTTTCATCCCGAGTTACCCCGGCTTTTGCACACTCATCACAGTTTCTAAGAATTGTAAAAACGGCATCTTTATAATAAATATTTAAAAAGATGATATCCAGCTGAATTTCACATATCCCCCACCTCATGCGAATCACGGCCCAATTCAATGGGACCATGGAGTTCTGTTACAAAATTGGCTAGTGTGTTGTTAGGGTGTACAGACAGGGACGATGAGGACGGGAGCGTTACATAGAAATGGTTGAGGGTCATGCTGCATACTAATTAAGCTTCATGACTGCATCAGCTTTTATATAGGTATTGAAGCTTTCTGGGTAACCTAGCCACTTCACCAGGTACATTTTTCTCTTTCTTGTACCTTTGGTTGCTAAAATTTCCTCAATTTTAAACACATTTTTTCCTAAATTAAATGCCACTTTCTGAAGTTCCTCGCGGTAAAAACCCCCCGAGATTTCTTCCCCATTCAAATCTTCAACGTAATACATCATTATCTCGACTTTAGGCCTCAAAGCCCTAACTTTAAAAATCTCGCGTGTCCATCCTTGCTCAAAACCCTTCGCGAATTTATTTCCCGAACGTGACAACCTTACATAATCATTGATTTTGAAACGCACAGATTGTGGTGGTGGTGGTGGTGGTGGTCCATCACTTCTCGGACACCTGCCTCTTTCTAAAACATCGTTAGGCGTTGTACCGATCGTACGGTGGTGTGAGCGGTTGTAGGATGAAGCCAGTGAATCGAGAACGTTTATATATCTGAGCGTGCTTTTATGTGTAAAATAACGGTGCATGCGTTCCTTTATGGTACGTTGAACTCTTTCAGCTAAAGATGCTTTATGTATAGAGTTGGAAGTGTAATAGCTGATATTAAACTCTGACAACATGTTCTGAAAAGCTCGCCCTATAAATTCTTTCCCCATGTCCGTCAAAAATAGCCTGGAATCCTGTTTTCTTTCAACATCAATGTTTTGGTCACTTTAGCGACTGTTTCAGGCGATTTATTTTTCAGGGAAACTAGCCACAGGTATCTAGAGAATACATCTATTATGAATAGTATATAGCGGTAACCATCGTTGTACACCGAATATCCTTGCATGTCTGTTAAATCTGCCTGCCAAATAGAGTCAATCGAAGCGGCTGTTGTCTTTGCTGTTTTAAACCTTTTTCTCACCGGTTTATGAAGTGTGTAAGCATCCTGGGCGCGCAAAAATCTCTCAACATCCTTTTTCCTTACACCATAAGTACCTCTCTACAGTCTATTAACGCCACCATAGGATGCAGGGCTAGAAATGTCATAATAGTGCTTACTTAATACGTTAGCCATTTGCGTGTTTTAGAGGCACGTGGATAAGGTTGACCTTCTACTCTCTTCTTTCTTCTCTTCAGAGACACTGCAGCTGTTGTGGGTAAAGGTGTACTCAGTTCTGACACATGCGATGCATGCTCCAAGTCTTTTAACCTATTCAGATTACCTATCAATGTTTTCGGGACATTTATTTGCTGTAGTCTTGCCTTAATATGCCTCCATCCTGTTGGTGATGGCCTGTCCCACTTTCTCACCAGATCATGAACAATATCAACGATATTCGACCCTTGCACCCTTGATCTATCAACAATGACCTCGCCTGTGTCTGCCCACTGTATGACGGGCTCCTCACTCAATAGATTATAAAGACAACCATTTATTCCTCAATGTATGGGGGAGGCTGTTTTTTAGCACATGTTCGATGTGCTGTGTTCCGCTACGTTTTGGTTGCTCAGGCCCTGTACCACTATGCTCAGCGCTACTCGAGCTATGCCTCACGGGGAGCTCTGTACGATGTTAATAATCTTCGTACTCATGAAGAAATTTCTGCAAAGCCTCTTGATACAAAACCCTTTTCTCATCAGGCGTCTTTTCACTGTTTAATAGGGGTAGTAGCTCACTCTCCATTCTTTTAACCCTACTTTTACGGGGCTCTAGAGCAGCGTCTGGGGTCCTTTGTAATGAAGCATACATCTCGTGCGGGATCACAACCATCTTCATTATATTAATCTAGTCAGTAAAGGCCCCAAAATTGAAAATAAGATGGGCAGGAACGAACCGCCTCTTTGTACAATAATACGCTTTTTCTTACCCACAGTCTGACTTTTATGGGCGAGCGTCCGTATTATGTTCTTGTTACGACGTAAGCGAGCCTTCTGACAGGATTTCATTGGAACATTACATTTTATAACGTTGAGGCAGATTTCGCAATGCATTTTAAAAAGTCAGAGTCGATATTTTTAACAAGCATCTGCTGCAACGACCGAGGCAGTCGTTGATAGATTTTCATTAATTCACGGTATTTCTTTAGCCTATTCATCATTCTGGAATGTACACGGTTTCAGGCTCGTTTGGAAATATATTCGTTCTTAGAAGCACCGTAAACGTGTTTCGTGGGTGAAGGTCACAAAGCAAATATCCATAACGTTGCTTTGTGACTAGTGATGTGAGTCGTTTTTTATTGTGTCGTTTTTTTTGTTTTTTTTGTCGTTTTTTTTGTTTAAAACGAAGGTAGTCTGTTTTTTTTGTTTTTTTTGTTTTTTTTGTTTAAACTTATTCCATTTTTTTTCCTTTAATCTAATAAGTATATTAGTATTACCTATAATTTACTATACTACCATGCTTATACGGTTATACCTAGTATATATACTATATAGTCATCTTTTAGAAAAATTGAATCACGCAAAAAGTATATAATAGAAAGGAAAAACAAACCCTCATTTTTTATATGTATATATATTTTTTAACTAGAACATAAAACATTCTTCCTCGTTTCAAACAATATACATAATTGTGATTGGCAAGAGTACCAGTATATATATTCCAGATAGAAAAGGAAAATATTCACCTTTTTTTGAACCTTTTTGTTAACCTACATTTCCATGGAAGAATCGTCATTAGATTGGGTAGAGCATATATGCTAGTTTCAATATCACAGGTACTGGTATAATATCCATAATACTGGTATAAAACAATAGATATAATTGTGATTGGCAAGAATACCAGTGTGTATATATTCCAAATAGAAAAATAAAAAAAATATAAATATTCATCTCTTTCTTTAACCTTTGTGTTAACCTAATGCTGTTTAACTTTCATTATCTGATTCTATTTCCATTGAAGAATCATTATCACTAGATTGATTAAAGCAAATAGTTTCAATATCACAGGTACTGGTATTTATTGCAGATTTGGATGTTGACGAAGCCAATGTAGCACCATGTTTTACTTCACTTTCTTGGAATTTTGCATTTTGGGATATAAATACTAGCTTTGCTGCTCTGTCTGTGCTTAATTGGTTTCTTTTGGCTGTATGGATATTACTGTATGTGCTAAATGATCTCGGAGGTAATGAAAGGGCGAAATAGAGGTGTATGAGTTTGTGTAGGTATATATGTGAGTATGCATGCGTATGTATCTGGAATTCTGGATGTATGCATGTGTATGGGGCATACAATAGATATAAATGTGTATATAAGTATTTATGTATATATTGGTATATATGTATATGGGTGTATGTGTATGTATATATATATATGGATGGTCTCGTGGGGGGGGGGGAATATGTCATCGCGGTCTAAAGGATAGTTAAGTGGGAGATTCAAAATCCGAGGCATGGATGGGAGAGTCCTGGGAAGGTTGGACAATGGGCAGTCAGCTCCCAGCCAGTGTTCTCTCAAGTTTAATGGATCTCAAGATACAAGACTTTCAGTGCAAGAAAGAGGCCAGTTTTTTCTGTAAATAGGCTGAAAAGGACATTCTATACTGGTACCATATGGCCTATTTTATTATTTATTTATTTATTTTTATAATATATATCATTGCAAAAGTATACCTTATAATTAAATTGGCAATATCTATATTAATTATTAAAAAAAACAAAAAAACAAAAAAACAAAAAAAAAACAAAAAAAACGACAAAAAAAACAAAAAAACAACAAAAAACAAAAAAAAAAACGTTTTTTTTACATCACTATTTGTGACCTCTTTATAAACCTCCAAAAACTCATTACGCTGACTCGGGAACATTTGACTGGCTAATACCCCAATTTGTGACACATCTCTACGTTGAGTTAATAAGACTAGATATTGCGTATTTAACGATACATCGCGTATGTATCTATTTTTGAAAAATAGATTCTGATTGATGAAGAACACGCTTATGTTAAGGTGGTGGGAGAATACTGTAAATGTCTCGGCTAACGTTTTATCCATCTCCAACATGAGGTCATCAATTACGATGACTGTATGTTCATTTCCCTTTAGTGAATTAACGTCATAGACCCCCTTATGGAACAAAACATCGTCCTGGTACTCGTTGAACACTGATTGGTACGTCGAACAGCACCATATAACTTTATGCACAAATTTTGAGAACATTTCACCCTTTTCTTTAATAATTTTAAGCATAAACACCGTTTTACCACATCCTGTTGGTCCAGATATAATACATGCGGATGGGCTTGTGAATCTGAATTTTTCAACAGCATCCATTTCTAACACGTCACCCCCCTAAGTGACTCATTTAGAGAATATCACAAATAACGAGTTCTGCTCCTTATATTTTGTTTTCTTCTTCCACAGAACCGTGAATGACGACGATGTACAGCCCACCATCATCGACATCACGGGTGAATCCATTGGCCGTGTATCTACTGGGCCCATACCCTCAACGGCGGCACGCTCAAAGCGGCGACACGCTGAAGAGTCCTCCACGTCAGGTATAAAGCGCGCGAAATACGCGCCGGTTGATGGACAATCCGGGGTACAACCCCAGCCCTCAACGTCTTACGCTACCAACCCTACATCAGCTTCCTCAGCCCCTTGTACATCCTCCACAGCCCCCACCCGTTCTGTAGAGTCTGCTGTAATAGACCCCCAACCCTCTACGTCTTACGGCGCAATCCCCACAATAGTAACTTCCTCAAATAAAAATATATCCCTTACTCCTGTTCAAGCCCTTGTACATCCCCCAGCAGCTTCTCGCTCTGTTGAGGATGATATAACATTTGAGTTGGTGCGTACCGTTGCCCCCACCCCAGTCTTGACTAGAAATCGGTATATAGTCAGGGTCGATCCTAGATCCGTGTATAGCAATGGCGTTGAGTATGGACTACGTCGCGTTGTAGAGCGCATTGTAGAGTTTGCCCTTCAGAACCGCGACGAGCGTGAAGTCAGGACGAGTCTGTCCTTCGGTTTCGGCTCAGATGATAACGATGTAGATGATTTTTGGGTGGTAGTGCCATTTAGACGTTTGGCTGAAGATGTAGAATATATTAGCGCGTATAATGCAAGCCGCCCAAAGTAGTATAGCATTCAATATGGACAACTTCACGGTAAATATTGACCGTGTATTCCATGTTGCGGGTCATAGTGCCACACCTTACACTCTTAACTTCAATTCTCAGGCTATTTTTAGACGGCATATAAACGTCAATCGTGGTTGCGGCTTTATAGCGGTAGTGTTGACTCGCATGTTTACTGTACAAAATACACAGACCACAAATTTGGTTGCCTACGATCGTGGAGCGTGCCCGTAAACTAGCTGTAGATTGTGAACTTGAATTTGACTGTAATATGGGTCCTGAAGGACTGAGAAGGGTAGAACAGAAAATGAATGTCCGTATAGTGTATGTGTATGTTTTTAAAAGCAGTGTGAGAGATCGTGCAAGACCCCTACTTATTTTAGGACTGTCAGGTATAACGTATCTCCCCATCCGTAATATAATGTGCTTTACGCGAGTTTGATAAATAGAAAATATGGGCGACATCATGGTTTGTGTAGGGGTGTCTCGGTTTGCAGATGATATAGTGAAACATTGTAAAGATTTCACATGTGTGAACAGTGTAAAAGCCCCAATGTGAAGCCGTGTAGTTGAAGCTGAGAAGAGGGACTGTAATGTGTGTAGACGCACATTTTTCAACAATAGCTGTTTTGATCTCCATAAATCAATTGGCACGTGCAGGAAAATGAGATCTGTGAATGTGGTATGTTTCACACTTGAATGGTAGCGGAAATTTCAAGCACAAGTGTGACGAAATTCACTGTCCTACATGCCATGGAGGAATATAAGGCGGATGGCGTAAAACATGTATGTTATATGAAAGACGCAAGCCTAAAACAAACCTTGTATAACTGTATACTACGATATAGACATACGAACGCTGAAACAAAGAGGTAGTTCCGCATTTACTTGTGAGCCAACTATCTGCGACGAGTGTATGGAGATCGAGTGTGGAGTGCCCCAAATGTGGTAAACGACAAACGTTTTTAAAACGAATGTCCACGATAGCCCTGTGAAACTATTTGTGTCCTATATTGTCAAGTTAGCCGACAAGTTCAAAAAAATGACTGTGTATATTCTTGCCCATAACGGGGCAAAATTTGACACACAGTTCTTTATAAGGAGCTGCTCGAGCACGAGTCCTCTGAGATATTTACAGGTGATCCCTTGAAAGAGGAAACAACTTATACAGATGCAAATAAGAGGTAATGTGCAATTTAAAGATACTTTTTATTCACGCCTTGTAAATTAGCAAAGCTACCCAAGGTGATGGGGGTAGCAGCTGAAGTATCAAAAGGATACTTCCCTTACACATTCCTCACTAGCGAGACTTTAAATTACGTAGGCTACCTCCACCCAAACATTATTTTAACTATGGTTATGAGTGCAGATGAACGTGAAGACTTTGATCGATACTACAACAGTTTTAATGACGTAATCCTTATAATATAGCTGATGAATGTGAGCGTTTTGCGTGAATGATGTGCGCGTGCTTAGAGTATGTTTCCAAGCCTTTAGAAGGATGTACATAGGCCGTTTCAAATGCGATCCGCTGCAAGTCGCAACCACCATCGCGTCACTATGCTTTACGGTGTTCAAGAATAACTTCATGCCTAAAGCCACCTTAACCATTATTCACAGAAACAACCCCGCAGTTACGGCCACAAGGCTATTTACTGGCTCATACACCTACAGCAGCAGACAGGTGTATACATAAAGCACGCCGCAACACGGGTGAAGTACCCATTAAGATTAATGGTCGTGTTTTTTTGGGTTGATGGACTAAGTGAAAACCGTGTCACTGGTGTGAAGACTGTGTACTCCTTTAACGGATGCTGGTGGCATGGATGCCCCCGTCCTGAGTGCGGAATCGCCGGAGATATCCACGGTAGATCTCCTGCCGACTGTCTTGCATGGACCCGCACCCGCGATCAACTTATAGGGTCCCAGTTCACTCACAAAGTCTTGTGGGAGCATGAATATGATGCACGGATGGAGACAGACGAGGTGTACCGTGAGGAATAAACACGATCAAGCGTTCAATGGTACTGGATCCTCTCAAATGCGGTGATAGCTTGTTCGTGGGCGTACAAACCCTTCAAGCTATACTTTCCACCTACGGAGGGCGTGAAACTTCACTACTACGACTTCTGTTCTTTATACCCATACGTGATGAAGAACAACCCGTACCCCGTGGGTGCTCCTGAGAAATTGGTGGGGCCTAGCCTACCCTCCATCATGAATTTTCAAGAAATTTGAATGATCGCTACTTTGGGCTCTCTTTCGTAGACGTGCTCCCCCTCGCGATTATGGATGCCGATCTTACCCGTCGTCATTGACCACAAGCTCATGTTTCCCCTGTGCGTGAAGTGTGCGGAAGAGAATAACGGTAATTGTAACCATACACCCCACCAGCGTAAGATCAGAGGTATATTACAAGTCCTGAGCTGGCCCTAGCCGTACGCCATGGGTATAGAATACTGAAGATACATGAGGTTTGGAGGTTTCAGAAGCTACCCAACTTTTCACACCGTATATAAACGCATTTTTGAAGGATAAGGTTGAGGCATCAGGGTATCCGCGAGGAGTTGACACCGAAGATGAAAAGTCTGCCTATATTCAACGTTACCGCGACCACGAAGGTATACAACTTGATCGCGCCCAAATTGTAAAGAATCCTGGCAAGCGCTTTAGTGCAAAGTTGTGTCTAAACAGTCTATGGGGAAAATTTGCACAGAATACTGGCAAGGGAAACGTTCATTTGGCACAAAGCTATAGCGAAGTCGGGATGTCTGGGATTATGCCAACGCACCCGATAAAGAAGTCATGGAAATCGTGAATGTAGGTAATACTTACATAATAAAGTACACACACTGAATTGGCCACAGATACCTCAAGGGTTACAAACATTCCTGTAGCCAGCTTCACAACAGCCTACGCCCGAATCAAACTTTGGAGTCTATTGCATTCTCTTGGGCAGAGAGTCTTGTATGCCGAAACAGATAGCGTGATATTCACGGCGAGGGAGGGTAAATACATGCCTGCAATTGGTGAATTCCTCGGCGAGCTCACTGATGAAATCAAAGATGAGTATGGGGACAACGCATACGCCGACTCTTTTGTCTCAACAGGACCTAAAACTTATGGGGTACGGGTGAGGATAGGGAATGAAACGAAATATATCGTGAAGGCAAAGGGTATCACGCTTAACCAAACGAATCGACAGGTTGTTAACTTTTGATTCGCTGAAGGATCTAGTGTGTTTGGACGATGATGAGGGCGAACGGCCTCCCCAACTAGTTGTTTGCACCCACAATTTTCGGTCGCAGAAGCTAGGGTGTGTGAAGGAACTTAGGGGTACAAAGGTGTGTCGTAACACCTATAGGAAACGTTACCAGTTACCTGGTACCTATGATACCGTACCCTTTGGTTACCATAAACTTTGATGGGTCTTTTGCTAACTTATTCATCACACATATTTGTAAATATATATGTATTGAGAACAATCTTTGATGTGCCTATTGTTAACTTATTTATTGCATGTATTTCTAAATATATACATGCTGATTATTTCGTTTATTAAATAAATCATGCATCGATTTGTGTTTCACTTTGCGTGTGTGCGTGTGTACAGTAAAGTTAAGCCCCGCCCACTGTAAGACCGGGGACGTGATTCATCCCGTAGCCTGAACAGACCACTGTCCCCGCGTTCTCAGTTGACCTCTCTACACCTTTGAGCTCAGACGTGTATTTTCTCCCGCGTAGAAGAAAATGGCCACCTTTAATATCGCGTGTTCAACTTTTATGAAGTGGTATTCAGTAAAGGGCGTAGATGTAGTGGACACTGTAAAACTCCCTATCCCAGCCTCCTTTGACTCTTAAGGAAGCACTGAATCGTGCGAAGGGTCAGGCTATTTAAATACTCTACGGATATTCTGGCGAGGGGGTTGTAGGATTTCGCAGTACAGACGATGTACTGAAGTATGTTGTAGAACTAAGCTTTATAAAGGCACACGTGCACCGCGTGGTAGAAGAAGCGGCACGCTCAGAATCTAAACAACAGGTATGGGTAGTGAGCCTTGTGGATGAGTGGTGTGATAAACTGTATTATATCATGCTACACCATGTCGATTACTCATACCCTACGACTGAAAATGTGAATCTCGTTGCCATGGACAATCTTAAGTATTTTTACCACCACATTAATATATATCATGATGAGGTTTATAGTGAGGTTGTGGCTAAAGGGTTATGTGAGTTTTTAACAGATTTTAGAGATGAGTATCGCCTGTTAAATAAAAAGCCTAAATATGAACATATGTTTCTCTCTAACAGCGCCCCGCAGTGTGAAGATTTTTAGGAGAGATAAAACATTATGAAATGTGCCTAGTTCATGAAATTTACCCTGAGAGAAACTGTCTGGTGCGTATTCGGGGGAGTGGTAGTGATAAAACGTTAAAACCGAAATTAGTTCTTGTACCGGAAAATTTCTCAAAACGCCTACCCAGTATAATGGGGTACAACAATTCATGTTGGGCCAGCTCCGCACAGGTTTCATTAGATTATGGCACGACTCGCACCTCACGGATCATACGGGTTCGAACAATCCCATTCACTTATCATCAGGGTGAGTCAACCGCCCATCGAACCGTTCCTGCGTGCCTCACACGGCTCATAGTCTTCTCAGAGCTTGCGCCGAGTGGATTTGCCATAGTCATCTCGATGAATACGATGGAACTCCCTTTGAGAAGCATTCTCAACACCTCGTACGACGTCTCCGTGACGAAGTCGTTGCGTGTGTTCAGGCGGGAAACCGGCACCATTAACTGTGTGCTTGAAACGAACAGTAGACCTGCGAGCAAGCGCAACGTTATTTATTTAAATCTTGAATAGATACATAAAATCTTCGCGGTAGTTGAGAGGTGGGCTGAGGACAGCTATAAAATACCAGCTGACGTAGGTATAATAAGAGAGGTGATTAGTGAGCCTCCTCATATACCGTTGTTTGTACATTGAGTGTAAATAACAATCAACCATGCGTTGATATACGATTAATATGGAAGAACACGGCTGATAATGGCGTTCTTTTTCCTACACGAAACTGTTTCATCCTCGACAGAATGTTTTGTGATCGTTGGATTCCGTAAGATGAAGCCTATATTAGACACACGTATCTCAGACATGATTTACTTTGACACAATACTTGAATACGCTTACACCGCTCTGCTCGACGGATTTGTTGAATGTAGGAATGTGCAGGGAGAGAACGGGCTAGATCTGGATGCGTATTTAAAAGGCTTAGACTCTTCGAAATATCCCGAGCTTTGGTACAAAACGCTTGAGAGGTACAGAGCTGAGCTCGCCTACACTGTTTACCTTGAAGAACTGTACCTCTATATAGTAGATAGCTGCCGTTACGACTTCGAAGATTATTTCAATTGCTGCTATGCCGGGTGAAGAAAAGTTCACGATCGAAAAGTTCAGTACGTTAAGAAAAACCCTCGATTGGAAAGGCATGATTATAAGCTTGTATTTAATGACATAGTTAACGATGACGTTTTTGCGCGTGCTTTTGATTACGTTCTAGTGGCGCTTAAAGGCAACTTACCTGCCGAGTGTAACAAAGGGGTAACAAAGGGGGTGGGGGTGGCACTCTTGCAATAAAGGGGTGGGGTGGCACTCTTGCAACATTATGCAACGTTGCACTCATACATTTTGACACTATACTACTGATGTTTACACTCCACCTTAGACCTACAGCTTAACCCGGACCACCACCAGCCCAGCGTCTTAACCACTAGGATGCCCAGGGTTACCGTTTATCTACTGTCCATTTGTGTGGAAGGATTGCAGCGCGCCGTTGTCGTCACCGGGACTCGAACCCTCTGCATATAATCGTGCATATAGTTGTGTGTGTAATAATAGGGGTTTTATGGGCGTATAGTCGGGGGTGTACGTCCGTTTGTGTGCGTTTCTTGGCTGTCCAAACGTTGTACACACTGTGCCAACTGGCTGATAATGCCTGGAGGCACTGGCTTCTACGCCAACTGGCGGATTAGGATCTTATAAAACAGCGGGAGCTCGGATGAAGTCTCAATATGCGCTTGGCAGGAGCCAAGCGAACACTCCTCTCTCTCTCTTATGTTAGGTATACTCCTTTGGGGGGTGAGGCCGTCCCAACTTTTCCCCCAAAGCGGTTAGGTGGACTGCCCCAGCTTGCTGGGGGAGTTCCCCTCCCCACCTTTTTTTGGCACCCTGGGGTTGGCACGGTGGGGGTCTTGCAACGAGGGGGAGGGGGTTGGCACTAGCACTCATTGCAACATTGCATCATTGCACTACACTCTAACCTTTTGCGCCCATACTACTTCCGGACTCCCACTTCTGCAGCCAGTTCCTCCAAACTGCTTCACGTAGACGTCTCAAAACTTCAATGTAAAATTTCTTGTACTTTGTTTGTCTCTGTGGAACATATTCATGGTGCATAACACCATCACAGTTTAAAAAAACAAGTAACATGAAGAAATCGCCGCGAAACAAAACACGTTTAACTTTATCGGTAGACAATGAAGTGCAACTCTATCATTCAACTTGTCTCGACATGGAGAGACATGTTTAGCACAGTCACAACTCCAAGCGTGACCTTGTTCTAACAATAAACACCATGTCCGGATACTTTTTGAACAGACCTCGTATTTTACAGAGTTCAGTTTAGTTCCATTATTCATCATTGCAAGAGCAAAGTAGTTGTCAGAGTCTCTTGTACAGAGATTGTTAGAGTGAGTCCGACGAGAGATACGAGTTATCAAAACGTTTTGACAACCTCTGTTGCAACTATTGCGTTTATAGTAGAAATGGAAGTTTGGTACTGTGGCATCTATCCCTCGATCCGGCAGGCCTCGAAAGTTCATGTCCAGAGCAGCCAATAAGATTGATAGTGATGCTGGTATCACTCCTAAGTTGACCTTACGTGAGCTGCAAACCTCTCTGGATGTGATGCTGTGATCATGGTTCATCAGTCTACCATCTCTAGATCCGTGCACAAGAAAGGCTTTTATGGTTGAGCTGCAAGAAGAGAGCCCCTTCGGAAGACGAAACACATCAAAGATCGGTTACACTTTGCTAAGAAGCAATCAATGACTCAACAGATGTGGGAGAAAGTCCTTTGGTCAGATGAAATCAGAAGCGAGTTATTTGGTTGCAGTCAACGACGCTTTGTTTGGAGAAAAGGCCAAACACTGCACACGAATCAAAGAATACCATACCCACAGTGAAACATGGAGATGGAAATGTCATGTTCTGGGGATGCTTTTCATCGGCAGAAACTGGGGACCGCAACCAAATTTATCAATATTTTGGAAAATAATCTTATTCCTTCGGCAAGACAAATCGGCCTTGGACAACGACCCAAAGCACACAGCTAAGAAAACACCGGAATGGTTCCGCAAAAGTTTATAAACGTTCTGGAATAGTCAAGTCAAAGTCCAGACTCATATCCCATTTAGCATCTCTGGAATGAATTAAAGAGTTCGGTCCACAGACGGAATCCTTCCAACTTCGAAGAATTGGTAATTTTTTGTTAAGAGAGTGAAGTAAAAGAGGGTACTTAATACTAAACTGTATGTAACTCCTGGGTTCTTCCTTGAAAATAGCTGATTTTTCTGCTCACACAAGCTTTATCTGGTCCAATTTATATTATTACGATTGACTGTTTTTCATTATTAACTGTTAGCGTATGAATCTGTTTTTTCGACAAGGAAGGAGACATATTCATTTTACCTAATTTGTAGAGTAAACTGGGGTACATGTGTAAATTGTACCTAAAACAGGAAAAAGAAATGCTTTGTATATTTTATTTCAAACTAAATAAAACTACAGTGTCAAAAAAACCTTAATAGGCCTACATAAAAGTAACAGGTTCTATAGTTAATTAGGCCAGCAAGCTATTCACAAATTTCACAAAATACTATATCACTGCACTCCTCCAAAAATGATATATTTTCTACTGCACACACAACAGCGTCTCTGTTGTACGGGTTCTACTTACATACCGACGACAACGGCACATGGTTGAGCAATTGGTAATGTATTCACAACTAGTAGAAGCACTGCCCGAGCAAAAAAAGGCGGGTACCCTGTTTTACTCTACCATTCCGTTTTACCGTACTATCCCCAATATATGATAGATCGCCCTTTAGATGTTACTTTGGCTGAAGGAGCCTCAATGAAATAGTACTATATTTTACATTGATACTAATTATAGCTAATTATTTGTGTAATTTCAGCGTACTCTTTCCCATACAATATCACACATAATCTATTTGTAAAGAACCTTATTTCTAAAAACATATAGGAGGAATACCTCGCAAAATTACGCGGTATGAATAGTTACTAAAACGTTTCTGGTTTTTCCTTAATGTGTATACTAAATTTGGTGCAGAATACCCTAGCCATTTAGACGTGCCCTAGTCGTTTAAGGGACCCCCTCCCACTCCCTAAATTTGATGCAGCTTACCCTAGCCATTTAGAGCGTCCCACTCCAGAATCCCCCAGGGATAGGTGACTGGGAGGGCCGGCTGTGTAAGTAAAATTTCAAGGGGTCTTCCTTAATGTGTATACTAAATTTGGTGCAAATTACGGTAGCCATTTAGGCGTGTATAAACAAATAGACATCATCATCATCATCATGGAAGATATATTTTTACGACAGATGGTTACCGAACCAACGCGCGGTGACAATATTTAGACGTGGTGATGACGAATGGCGAAAATATAGTTGAAGGTTTAGAAGTAGGTGAGAGTTTGGGATGTAGTAATCACCAAATTATTAGGTTTAAGTTATTGATAGAAAACACTAAGGATAGTAACTAATAGAAATCCCTGATTTTCGTAGCTCTAATTTTGATAGTTTTGCGGACAGGATAAGAGTAGTCGACTGGGATAATTTATTTATGGGTAATGACGCAAATTTTCATTGGGAGGCGTTTAAAGAAAGTCTTTTGAATATCGAACGGGAGTTTATTCCTCGTAGGCCCAAGCGCGCTAGAAATCATGGTTGGCCCATGTGGTGGACTAGGGAAATAGGAGAGTTCATAAACGAGCGTAACAGAGCGTATAGACTTAATAAGCGCAATGGCACGGTAGCTAACTTTAATAAATATATCGAGCTTAGACGTCAGGTTAAAAAATATGTTAGGAATGCTAAGCGTAATTTAGAGATACTTATAGCTGCGGATAGCAAACATAATCCAAAAAAAGTTTTTTGACTACGTGAATAATCGTAAGCCGATAAAAGATAATATAGGCCCTCTCGTGGACGCTAACGGTGCTTTGGCTTCCGACGCTCAGGCGATGACGGGTATTTTTAATAACTTTTTGGCGACAGTTTTTACCGTAGAAGACGTAAATAATGTCCCCGATGTGGACGATATCGTTCCATTTAGTAGCGAGACTATTTTGAATGAAATAACTATTTACGAGGGTGACGCGCTTTATCCTAGACATCTGAAAGATTTGAAAGACGTTATCATAGGCCCCTTAACGAAGATTTTCAGTCATTCACTGGAAGCGGGGATTATTCCTGAAGACTTCAATTTAGCTAACGCCCATTTTTAAAAAAAGGCGGCCACACTGTAGCTAGCAATTATAGGGCTATTAGCTTAACGTTAATTGCCATCGATCTTGTTTAACTAATTTGTTAGAATTTTATAACGAAATAGTGCGCAAATACGATAGGCATAGAGCGGCTGACGTTATTTATTTAGACTTTAAAAAAGCGTTCGATACAGTTCGGCATAGAAGATTAATTGCGAAGGTTAAAGCGCACGGTATACGCGGTCAGGTAGCTAACTGGTTAGAGAAATGGCTTCGTGGCAGGAAACAGAGAGTCGTTGTTAATGGTAGTGAATCGGGGTGGTTGGGTGTAGGTAGCGGTGTCCCTCAGGGTTCTGTGTTAGCCCATTGCTATTCGTAATCTACATTAACGACGTAGATGTAGGCTTGACCAGTAACGTGTCAAAATTCGTGGACGATATTAAAATAGGCGGTAGAATTGTTAACATTGTTAACATGGACGATAGAAATAGGCTCCAAGACGATGTAAATAGGATTATGGAGTGCACGGATAAGTGACAGATGTAAATTAACGTAGACAAATGTAAAGTTTTGCATATAGTTCTCGTAACAATAATTACACGTACACGATGGACAATAGACGGTTAGCGAGCGTTGACGAGGAAGTAGATTTAGGCGTACGCGTATTTAAGGATTTAAAAGTTAGTAACCAGTGCCTGGAGTCTTGCGCAAAAGCTAATAGGATGTTAGGCTTCATAGCGCGTAATTTCGAATTTAAATCGAAGAATATTATATTGCCCCTTTACAAGTCCCTAGTCAGGCCTCATTTAGAATATGCCGTTCAGGTTTGGTGCCCGTATTTGCGTGGGGATATTTTAAAAATATTAACGTTGTTTAAAATAATAAAACAATTAGCAACAGGAGCTCTGGGGGTGATGGTCGAGGATGGGTCAGTTGACGATTAATGCCAGATTTTGACATGCCAGCGTGTAATATGCCAGCAATAAAATTATTAAAAAAAAAAAAATAGATTAACACGAACGTAGATGCAGCTCGTAGCGTAAACTAACCCACTTTTTGTTATACTCTTCCTACTTTTTTTTTTTTTCCTTTTCTCATCCTCTCTTTACTTGCATGTCTGTAGTTTGCATGTTATGACAGTGTTTGAGTTAAGACTGTGTTTGCATGATTTGTAAGCGTTCTTATTTTACTTCTTTTCATCTTTCACCCCTTTCCTATACTCTTCGACTATTTTTCCGACTTGTCGGCAGTGGCCGGCGGATAATGATGGTGAGTCCTTCTCTCTCTTTTTCTGAATGGATCTTAACCCACGAATGATAGGTTTTGCTACTTACTTGACCACTTATTCTCCTCTTTTAACCCCCCTACTCTCTTCTTTCTCTCGGGCTAACCTTAGAGTGGATCTTATGGTCTTTGTTTAGCCTCAGCTTCTCTAGATCTGTAGATCATCATCATCATCATACACACACACACACACACACACACACACACACACACACACACACACACACATATATATAATATATATATATATATATATATATATATATATATATATATACGTGTACAGGGTGTCCCAAAAAAATGTACTCACTCTTAGACAGCCCTTTACTCATATAATTTTATTTGTTTCAGGCCATACTAACGTGAATATAATGGCAGACGTACGACTAACTTTTGAAGAAAGAAAATTTGTCATAAAGTGCTACTGGAAGTACGAAAACGTCACGGAAGTGCAAAGACAATTTAGAAGACAGTTTCACAGAGATCCACCAACGCGACGCACCATTGCTCGTATCAGAGATAAGTTTGAAGCAGATGGAACTGTTGAGGACGTCCACAAGCAACGTTCTGGAAGACCACGGACATCCACCAGCCCCGCAAGAGAAGAACAACTGCTGGAAACCCTCCTCCGATCCCCAAAGAAATCCATACGACAATCGGCTCGTGAGATAGGAATCCCAAAATCGAGCGTCCATCGCATTTTGAAACGAGTCCATTGGAAAAGTTACATTCCAACATTAATCCACGCTCTCAATGAAGATGATCCTGACCGGAGAGTTGGATTTTGTGAATGGTACCTGGACAAAAGCGCGGAAGATACAGCGTTTCCAGACAAAATTGTCTGGAGCGATGAGGCCTCCTTTAAGTTAAATGGCTCAATTAATCGACATAATTGCACCTACTGGGCTCCTCAAAATCCGCATGTTACTTTGGAACAACATTTGAACTTACCAGGGGTTAAAGTGTGGTGTGGGATATCAGCATTGGGCATCGTAGGACCATTCTTTTTTGACCAAACTGTCACTGGTGCCGTTTACCTAAACTTACTGCAGGAATCCGTCGGTCCATGCATTGAAGAGATGTTTGGTGACGAAGAGAGTTACTTCCAGCAAGATGGAACACCTCCCCACTACCATCGTGATGTAAGGGCCTATCTCGATGCAACTCATCCGAACACATGGATTGGGCGCAGAGGTTGCGTTGAATTCCCTGCACGTTCACCAGACCTCACACCAATGGACTTTTTTTTATGGGGATATGTGAAAGATAAGGTTTACGCCGCAAAACCTGCGACAGTCGATGAGTTGAAAGAGGAAATTGAAAGACAATGTCTCGCAATTCCAAATGAAATGATTCGTAATGTTATCGAATCCATTGGTCCGCGTTATCAGCTGTGTCTGGAAAATGGTGGTCATCAGTTTGAACATTTGCGAACACGCAGGAATGAGTAGACTAGACTAGGGGGAAAAGACTCCAACCTCAAAATTTTAGGTTACTGTCGTGATATTGCCCACAGTTGAAATGTAACGAAATTCCAGTGGCTTTCGAGTACGGATTCGAGCCATCACAACTTTAAATAAACCCACAAAACCATATTTGCAATGTTCGTTTGCTTTACTCTATTGGCATTATTATTATTATTATATATATATATATATAATATATATATATATATGGTTTTTTGTGAGAAAAAAAGTTCATATGAACATGTGTCTAATTCTGAATGCTTACGGAGATCGAGCTGTTTGAATCTGATGAGCGCGCAGCTCTTCCTCCCCCTTCCCTCCCCTATAACCTTGAACCATGTAAGCTGTAATGTTAACATGTAACATAAGCCAATCGACAGCTGACTGTTGTGAGTGACATTGTTTGGTGTTTGAAGCAGTGTTAAGAATGCCACACACCTTCACACATGCCGAATATGCAGATATGGTGTATGTCTACGGTTTTTGCGATGGAAGTGCAACAGCTGCTGTTGCAGAATACCGTCGACGGTTTCCGAACCGCAGAATTCCGGATCGAAGAGTGTTTAGCAGGGTTTTCAACACATTGCGTGAGATTGGTACACTTCCCAGCGCTCATGTTTCATCTGAACGTGAAGGTCAGCAAGATGTGGATGAAGTGGAAAACATTCTTCAGTTGGTAGAGCGTAGTCCTACTACTAGCTCACGAAGAATTTCTACACGTCTCGGTGTACCACACACAAGAGTATGGCGAACATTACGTGAGGAAGGCTTGCATCCATATCATGTACAGCGTGTACAACACCTTCAACCAGGAGACGCTGCCATGTGACTGGAATTTTGTCATTGTGTAAATGATAATCGCCGATTGCTTCGATTAATACTGTTCACCGATGAAGCTACTTTCACCCGTGACGGTATCAACAACACTCGTAACTCTCATCGGCGGTCAGACGAAAATCCAAATGCCACTGTGGAAACAAATTTTCAACATCGCTTCTTTGCCAATGTGTGGTGCGGTATCATCGATGATCAGCTGATTGGCCCTGTTACTTTAGAGAATCGTCTTACAGGACAAAGTTAACTAGAATTTCTGCAAAATAAATTGCCAGGACTATTGGAGGATGTTCCTTTGGCTACACGCGCTGGTATGTACTTTCAGCATGAGGGAGCTCCTCCACATTCTACCCGTCTGGTGATGCAATACCTAAATCAAACTTTCCCTGGCCGATGGATCGGCCGCGGTGGTCCCATTCAATGGCCACCAAGGTCTCCAGACCTCTCTCCGTTAGATTATTGTTTGTGGGGGTGGCTGAAAAGTCAAGTTTACAAAAGAAAGGTGGATACACGAGACGAATTGCTCCCGCGCATTTTGGATGCTGCTGCCCGCATAAAGGAACGCCAAGATCAACTCAGACGAACAACACGCGATCTTCGCACACGAGTTGCAAAGTGCATTGAAGTTGACGGTGGGATTTTCGAAAACGTGTTGTAAACTGTAACAAATTTGTCATTTCTGTATCTGATACCATTCAAAATGCCAATGTTTAAACATTAAATGTTAGAAACAGTAATTGGTTTCTCTTTCTTGATTACCATTAACAACATTTTTGTATTTGTAGATTCCAACAGCTCTATCTCCGTAACCATTCAGAATTAGACACATGTTCATATGAAATTTTTTCTCACAATGACCGATACTATCACCTCCCGAAGTATTGACCTTTCCTCCTGAAACACCCTGTGTATATATATATATACTGTATATATATATATATATATATATTGATTAGGATTTCCAACTCTCCTATTTTCGACCGGAGCCTCCGGTCTTTCTGTCAGTCTCAGGTTTTATTTCTAAAATAAAATTAGTTTTCAAATTATATACAAAAAAAAAAATTCGAAAATTCAGGTACCAAAATTGGAGCTAAAAAACGCCTGTAAATAATGAAATGGAACTGCTTAATTTCTACGGCTGGGTCAACATGGTGGTCGAGCCTAAGGGATAGCGGATCAATATCGATTTGCACAATGTCAACATGCATGATGTCGACATCAAAGTTCCTAAACTCATTTAATGTCGAAGATGTCGACTTTATGCGTGTTAGTTAAATTCATGTTTAGTTTAAATTAGGTCAAGTTAGGTTAAGTTACATTATACCCAGTTAGGTTACACTAGTTTAGGTAAAGACTGGTTAGATTAGATTAGTCATTTTCATTGAAAATATGAAATGTATGTTCAAAAATAAAACAAATTTTTCATTTTCATTTAAATTTCAAATTCATGAACACGCTTAAGGTCGATCTGGAACAGGGTCGTCTTGAATAAAGTCGAACGTCGACATTATGAAATTCGATTTAGTTCATAACATTTTTTTTAAATATAAAAGTTGGTAATCACAATATTGATGATGTTCTAAAACGTCGTAAGCATGAAAATCCAAGTTTTACGAAAGGAATAACTAAATAATGATTAATGTAGCAAACCTTTACGAGCAAATGAAACTTAATTGTTAGGGTGACAAACAAACAGAAATCGATTCTGATATTTTGTACGATACACGAAATAGAGAGAAAAAAAATGTTGGAAGGTGGCGCTTACAAGGTTTGGAAATATCACTATCACTATCAATATATATATACACCCGGGTGAACCAAAAGTAGGTGGACAGTAGGTTGAATAGGGTTTGTGTTATATTATATTATAACTATGGTGTTCATTATAACTATGGTGTTTGTGTTATATTATATTAAATATTATAACTAAATTTATTTAAATTTAATCTTTTTTCTTTTCAGATAGTTCAGAGAACCCATAATGGCAAATAATCTAAATACTGATGCCAGAAAATGGGTGTTAAAAGAGTATTGGAAATCTCAAAATACTGAAACTGTTAGAACAAAATGGGTTGAAACATTTGGTACTCAAGCCCCAAAGAGACAACCATTTACCGCATTCGTGACAAATTTGATGCCACTGGCTCAATTCTTAATGCCCCAAGAACTGGTCGACCCAAAACAGTTTGCACAGAGGACAATAAGCAACTTGTTGCCGAAGCATTTGTTCACAGTCCCAAAAAGTCCACCAGAAGAGCCTCAGCAGAACTGGACATTTCACAAACCTCTATTATACGAATTCTGAAATCTATTGGGTTGAAAGCTTATCGTCCACGGCTAATTCATGGCTTATTGGAGGATGACCCAGACAGGCGGCTGCAATTTAGTGAGATCATGCTGAACGAAATTGAAGGAAATCCAATAATTTTAGATAACATTGTGTGGACTGATGAGGCTTCTTTCAAATTATCAGGTCATGTTAACCGACATAATTGTGTTTACTGGTATAGTGAGAACATGCATTTAACATTAGAGCAGCAACTAAACCAGCCTGGTGTCACTGTTTGGGGTGGTATTTCAAGTTCTGGTGTTTTAGGACCAATTTTTGTTGATGGAACAGTCACAGGTGATAAGTATCTCGAAATTCTAATGAATGAAGTTGTTCCACACTTACAACAACAGCCTAATTCACATGACCTCTATTTCCAACAAAATGGGGCCCCTCCACATTATTCAAGAGCAGTCCGTGAGTATCTTGATGAAACATTTCCCGAGAAATGGATCGGCCGAAGAGGTCCAATTGAATGGCCTGCACGTTCACCTGACTTTACCCCAATGGATTTTTTCTTTTGGGGAGTACTCAAGGACAAAGTTTATAGTCGAAAACCACGAAGTGTTGGTGATTTGAAAAATTACATCAGAGATGCATTTCAAGAAATTAATGCACAAAGAAACTTGTGCAAAAATGTTTGTCGAAGTGTGAAAGGTAGACTTCAAAGCTGTGTAAATTGTGATGGACAGCAATTTGAGCACCTGCGTTGATAAAATTTTCAGTGCTTTTGTATTGTATTGGTATAAGTTAATTTTTTATTTATTTTGTATTATAGTATACAAAAAAATTAAATATAATTGTATATGTATTCTCAAAATAAACGTTATCATTTACTGTCCACCTACTTTTGGTTCACCCTATATATATATATATATATGTACATTTAACTGCAATGACCACGCAGTATATTAATGTATAGAAACGACGTAAGTATAGAGGAGTGTTCTGCACACGAGGAAGAGAAATAACGAACAAATGAAAAATGAGGTGACCGCCCGGGAATCGAACCCAGGACCTTCCGATTGCCGGTCAGACATGCTACCACTACACTACGGGCCTCGTTCAGTCAGAAGTCGCAATTCTCCTACATAGGGCAGAAACCAATGCCTTGAGAGGGCACCCTCGCAAATCGTGAATATGTACATTTAACTGCAATGACCACGCAGTCATTGCAGTCATTGCAGTTAAATGTACATATTCACGATTTGCGAGGGTGCCCTCTCAAGGCATTGGTTTCTGCCCTATGTAGGAGAATTGCGACTTCTGACTGATCGAGGCCCGTAGTGTAGTGGTAGCATGTCTGACCGGCAATCGGAAGGTCCTGGGTTCGATTCCAGGGCGGTCACATCATTTTTCATTTGTTCGTTATTTCTCTTCCTCGTGTGCAGAACACTCCTCTATACTTACGTCGTTTCTATACATTAATATACTGCGTGGTCATTGCAGTTAAATGTGTGTGTATATATATATATATATATATATTTTAACTGCAAACAGCACACAGTATAATTAATGTAAAGAACGACGCTTGTGCAGAAGAACGCTCCGCACAAGATGAGGAGGGAGAACGTTCTTCTGCTCAAGCGTCATTCTTTACATTACCGGGTGGCCCAAAAAAAATGGCACCAATTGTGAGAAGTGATATCTCAATAACCATTGCAGCTAGGGACTTAAAAAAACAACCAAATGAAAGATAATTCTTTTCTCTTTAAATACTTATTCTATGGCTTGATGGTTATAAGCCCATATAATGCCCGAAATTGGCTTCCAAAAAGAAAATATAAAAAAAAAAGTTGCGCATTTATATTTATTCCTTGATCCTAATTTTAAATGAAATTTTTCTATTCCAGACCCCTCAAGATGGGATTGAGAGAATCTGATAAGAACATTATACAAGCACTACGTGAAGAAAAAGGATATTCATTAAACATAATCCTTTACGAATTTCCAAATAGAAATTGAAAAAAAGAACTGTGGCACATTTTTTACAAAAACTTAAAGAAACCGGCAGCAGTCAACGGCGTCCGGGAAGTGGTCGACCAGAAACTATTAGAACGCCAGAAAACATTGAAAAAGTAAATGAAATGGTTTTAAGTCAAGAGGAACAACCGGGAACAAGTAAAAGTGAACGTGAAGTTGCGAAAGAAACTGTAACCAGCTTCACAACAGCATACGCTCGCATCAAAATTTGGGGTCTACTGCATTCTCTTGGGCGGAGGGTTCTGTACGCAGACACAGATAGTGTAATATTCATAGAGAGGGAGGGTGAATACATGCCGCCTATTGGAGAATTCCTCGGAGAATTGACTGATGAAATCAAGGATGAGTATGGTGATAGTGCATACGCTGATTCTTTTGTATCAACAGATCCAAAAACTTACGGGGGACGGGTGAGGGTTGTGGAGGAAGTGAGATATATTTTGAAGGCGAAAGGCATCACGTTTAACCAGGCGAACTGGGGGATCGTTAACTTTGATTCGCTGAAGGAGCTAGTGAGCTTAGAAGATGAGGGTGACCAACCACTCCAACTGACTGTACGGACCCACAATTTTCAGGCACAGAAACTGGGGGGCGTGAAGGAACTTAGGGGGACGAAAGTGTGTCTTAACATATATAGGAAACGCTATCAAGTGCCTGGCACCTACGATACCGTACCCTTTGGGTACCATAGCCCTTGAATATTTTGTTATATATATATTAGGGTAATTCAAAAAAATCAAAGTTTTTTTTTTAATTGTTCAACCTGTATTTTTGTTCCCTGTGACAAAAAAGTAGTGTATGCCAAATTTGGTGAATTTTAAATAAAATTTACTGTGCTACCAGGCGTCAAAGTTTCTTTTTTTCAATTTGTTTGTTTTTACAACTTATGATTTTATGTTTAATTGTTTATATTTCAGAATTTTTAATTAATGGTTTATATACTAGCTTGCTTTTAATTGTTGCTTGGAACTCGTAATTTTGATACCACTTAATCGATTATGGAAGCTAGGCCTAACTCACCATCACCCAGTTGCTCAGTTGGGAGATGTTCTACAAAGAAAGAAACTGAAGTATGGCTAATTGGGCAGCCCTCTGCAGTACTAGAAACATCCGTATTACCATCAGTGAAGGAAATGATGGCCCTCTTCATGCACTACAGAAATATTAAAAAGCAAAACATTAGAGAATCATGCTGCTCTACTGCAGATGATGTGCTAGCAGTTTGGAAAAAAGTAGGAATACCAGCAAAACAAAGAATACATGTAGTAGATAAAATTCAAGGAATACTGAAGGAATGGCATCTGCTTAAGAAAAACAAAGCAAACAAATTGAAAAGATCACAAAATTTAAATAATAAAGAAGAAAAATGGAAAGATAAACTGGAAAACTTATTTGACATTGCTCATGAGAATGCTATGCAGCTTATAAAAATAGATAAGAAATTCTTGAAAATGCAACGTGAGAAAGGACGTCATGGAAAAATGGGTACCATTGATAAGGCTGTTGCTAAAAAAGAGCAAAGAGCAGCAGAAAGCAACAACATTATGAAAAGAGGAACGCAGAAGAAGAGATCAAAAGAAAGAATGAAGAGGCTGTCATACTCACCAGTACATCATCAGAATCAGAATCAGAGGAGAGTAAAAGTGATGAATCTGGTTTCTGTGCTGCACAACCTTCAACATGGAAAAGTAAGGTTGGAAAACGTAGAAAATTGTTTGATGATAAATTATTAGGAAGTCTTGATGTTGCAAAATTGAGTGACAGAAATGCGTCTCTAGTTTTAATGCCAACAATCAGACATCGCTTGAATGGGGCATCTGCGAACAAATAAAATGCATGTGTTTCGATACAACGGCAGCCAATACTGGTCCTAGAAATGGTGCAGCTATTCTTCTAGAACAAAAATTCGACAACGATTTATTGTGGCTGGCATGTCGACACCACATATTTGAAATTATGCTGGAAGCTGTTGTTTCAAGGTCTTTATCACCATCTTCTGGCCCAGATATAGTCCTTTTTAAGAAGTTCAGAGAAAAATGGTCAAGCATTAATAAGGAGGACTACGAAACAGCATTATCAGATCCAGATATCTATGAAAATATTCATGACATCAAAGATGACATAATTATATTTGCAGCAAATCAACTAGATACATTCCAACCAAGAGACGATTACCTAGAACTATTGCAGTTAACAAATATTTTTTTGGGAGGTGAATCAAAAGGTGGAATCAAATTTAAACATCCAGCGGGACTTCATCGGGCTAGGTAGATGGCCAAAATTACATATTCATTAAAAAATTTTATGTTCAAATCTCAGTTCAAAATTTCAGTAAAAGACAAAAAAGGACTAAAAGACATCTGTCTATTTTCTACTCGGTTATATGTAAAGGCATGGTTTACAGCTCCTGTGCCATCTTCCGCTCCTCGTCTTGATCTGGAATTATTACAGAATCTTGTAGTCTACAAACAAATAAATGACACAATTGCATTTGTTGGTATTAAAAAACTGTTAGGTCACCTCTGGTACCTATCAGAAGAACTGGTAGCCTTGGCCTTTTATGATGATGAAGTGCCTACTGAAACGAAAAACAAAATTGTAAAGGCCTTGCAAAATACAACAGAAACTCTTCCTGCAAAACGGGCTTTTCTAGATCCTGCACTTATTCCAACGAAGAAATTAGAAGATTTTGTCACATCAAATACTCAAAGATTCTTTACAGTAACAGAATTTAGTTCAAAATTTTTACTCAAAGATGCTAAAGAATGGCATAATATGATAATGATGAAGAGTATAACTCCGCTAAGAAATCTATTAAACAGTGGAAAGTCGTGAATGATATAGCGGAAAGAGGAGTAAAATTAATGGATGAATATAATAAAATACTAACACATGACGAAGATCAAAAATAATTCTTGCTACAAGTAGTGAAAAACTACAGGGCTGTTTACCCTGATAGAAAAAAAGAAACATTGATGAAGTAAGGACAGCTAATGTCTCAAATATCATGCTAGTTTAATTATGCATGCTTGTGGTTATGGTAGGACCTACGGGGGAGCTTTCCACATTAAAAAAAAGCAATGCGCCTTGTACTTTACCCCCTGGGTGGTGTGGAAAAATTTGACAATTTGAGTCGTTCTGTCAATTTTTAATTGCTGGTAGCAACCCCTAAAAATTAAAAATTTGCTAAAATATTTTAGGATAGTTGTTTTTATGCTGAAATGGACCATTTAAAGGGTTGAACACATTAAAATATTAAAAAAAAATGTTTACCCCCATATTTGAATCACCCTAATATATATATATATATATATATATATATATATATATATATATATATATATACACACACACACATACGTGTATATATATATATATATATGTGTGTGTGTGTGTGTCTATTTACTTGTTAACAATGTTTATTTATTTATTACGCGAAGTTGAATATTTTCCATGAATTAGACACTAATTATTTGTTGATATGTTTATTTATTTACAATAAATTGTTTCAATTAGCATTTCATTTTCTCCTTCGTGTGTGTGTTTGTCTTCGTGTAGGTGTGTGTGTGTGCGTGTGCACTAGCTGGTCATATCTCTGCCCTGCTTGCTCAGTTGACCTCAACAAGCCCTGGATCTCAGACGTGTATTTTGAAGAATTCTCGCGTAAACGGAAAAAGTAATGGTTACCTTTGATATTGCGTACTCGACATTCACGAAGTGATATTCGATAAAGCCTACAGATGTGGAACACTCAAAGAATCCCTAGTCCTCCCTCTTTTGAGGCTTTTAAGGTCATATTGAGCCGAGCGAAGCGTGAGGAGCAAGAGGTTCAAATACTCTACGGATATTCTAGCGAGAGCATTCCGGGGTTTCGTGGCTCAAACGATGTAATGGACTACGTCGTAGCGCTAAACTGTGTAAAAGCTCACATACACCGCGAAGTGAAAGAAGCATCACGTTAAGAAGAGAAGCAACGGGTATGGGTAGTGAGCCTTGTTGACGAATGGTGTGACAAGCGGTATTATGTCATGTTACATCACACCGAGTAGTACGCATACCCTGCGACTGAGAATATAAATCTTGTTATCATGGACAGCCTGAAATAGAGTTTAGGCATGAGTATCGCTTGCTAAGCAAAAAGGACAGATATGGCCACATGTTTCTCTCAAATAGAGCGCCGGAGTGTAAATGTGTGGAGAAAATGAATAGAGATGTATGGTTCCAATAAAACATTAAAGCCGTTATTACTTCATGAATCGGAAAATTCTCTAAACATCTACCCAGTATAATGGATATAAGTATTCACATGATTCTTTCATGTTGGAGCAAGCCCGTGCACGAATCACTACCACTTCGTCTGACGCGCTCAAGTGACTCGGCCCCCACACCTCCCATCGAGCCAAACTTCGCACCGGCTGCTCATAGTCACATCAGAGTTTGACCCGATTGGACGTACACTCCTCACAATAGAAAAAGATGGAGCTTCCGTTGAGCAGCATCCTCAATGCCGTATACGATGTGTCCGTGACGAAGTCATTGCGTGTGTTCATACGTAAAACCGGCGCTGTTAACTATGTACTTGAAACGTGTTGTAGACAAACAAACTTTGGTAGACGGAATGTTATTTATTTACAGTAAGTGTTGAAGAGATGAACAGAATCTTCGTGATAGTTGAGAAGTGGGGCGAGGATCGTTATAAAATACCTGCAGGTGTAGGCACAAGAACAGAGCAGATTAGTGATGCAGCCTCATATGCCATTATTTGTACGTTGTTTATAAATCGAGACCAGCCTTGCATTGATATACAGTTGATGTGGAAGAATGCGTTTGATAATAACGTCCTTGTCCCCACGCGAAACCGTTTCACCCTCGATAGAATGTTTGAAATCGTCGGTTTCCGCAAGCTAAAGCCTAAATTAGACGCACGTGTTACCGATATACTTTATTTTGATACGGTTCTTGAATACGCATACACCGCTCTGCTCGACGGGTGTGTACAAACTTAAATTTAATAATGATGTCGCAAACGATGGCCTATTTGTGCATGCTTTAGAATGTATTCTATCCGTGTTTAAGGAGAGTGATAACTTGCCAACCAATTGTGAAGGGGGCATAAAAATAGTGTTACACGAATTGAAAGCACTTTTACATTGAGTATAGACACCAGCGTACTTTGAGTGATGAAATGATGTTAAATCGTATTTATTGCATAGTATAAAGGAACGAGGAGGTAACTGTAGACTCGATCAACATGCGAGTTTAGTATTTTAATTAAGCGCAGTAGAACATAAAGCGCGTGTATTTTGATGTGTAAATATATATATATATATTACCTGTTTATTGGAATTCTTCTGCACTATTATTTTGAAGTTTATATACGTGTGTATTTGTTCGTACATATATTAAACGTGTATATACATTTCTACTGTACTAATATTATTTAAGAATGTGTGTGTATATATATATATATATATATATATATATATATATATATATATGTATTTTTTGCTGTACAGAATTCTTCTGAACTGTTATAATTTTTTTAGTGTATATTTATTTCCTATACATTTCATGTATGTTAAATTATTTCCATGTTAATTAATTCGAGTAAATAAACAGAATGATATAGTTGTTTTATTATTCAATAAACGATACTAATTGAAACAAGTGCTTTCCTGGGTGTATACGGGGCTCCAATAAACCTTAGCCCCCCGACCATGGCCTAAACCATTAGAGGTACAGTAAAACTAAACATACCTTACAAAAGAGAATTTAATCCTGCATTTAATGAGAAACAATTAAAACTTGGTGTTCCCGCCATTGGCTTCCAAGACAGCCTGAATTCGGTTTGGGTAGCTTGCCAAAAGTGACGTGAATAGATCTTGATCGTTAAGCAAATTTGCTAAAACAGTTTCAATGTGTCGCGTCATTGTATCTTTCGAAAATCGATTTGCTGCAGGTTCTTGAAACAAGAGACATTCAACCTTGTCCTTTATAACTGATCCAATGTGTTCACAGACGTTCAGGTGAGGAGAATTTCCTAGCCATTCTTCATTCCCAAAGAAATCGATCTCATGGTTCCGCAACAACTGTTGAGTGGGTAATGCCTTAAAGCAGGGGGCCTTATCGTGCAGAAGTGTGACCTGATCGACATTCATAACATTGTTTGGGTTTCTTAGAAAAGGAATGACATGCTGGGATAGAATAATATCACGAAAATACTGTCCATCCCAACTCTGACCATTTGGCTTCAGCACCCACATGAGCTTCTTTGTAGTGAACAAAACAAACACACCAACACAGTCTGGACTTTTTAATAATTCGCGATAATGTTCATTGTCATCGATTTCATCTGGTGTTGTGGCCCACACTCGATCATTTTGGTAGTTAGGCCGACGTGTTACGTAAACAAAAAATTCATCGGAGACAGCTAAATGCATGAAATCATCCACATCCCAATCTTCAAGAGAATGGGCAAACCACATACTGTCATCGATGTTAAGTTGAGTTTTTCTTGGCTTTGGAAGTTCATGCCAAGGCTTTAAACCTTGCCTATGACGGTACAGTCGAATGATCTCACCACTAACGATCTTTTCTCTCAACAGTTCGATCTCTCTAGAAAGTTTAGCACAGCTGTTTTTCCGCTTACGCGTACCGCTTTCAATGATGTCCTTTGTTTCCTGAGAGAGTGGCAAATTTGGGCGCCCAGATTTGGTTGTATCCATTTCACATTCATCCAAAGTTTTATTCCAATTTCTTTTGACGAAGTCCTCACTTCTTCGCAACTTTTTGGCAACCCATGAACGTGTTATAAAGGTGGCTCCAGCATCACGAGCTTCCCGAAATGTTATTGCTCGTATGCGATCTATCACACGTTGCCTCTTCGAATCACCAATTAGTTGAGAAGCCATTATATTATCACTTTATCAGCTAGAGTAATTTTAATACCTGCAATAAATAAAGAATTTTATATATTTTTATAATCACTAAAACTATTTCGATATAAGTAAACATGTAAGCTGCAAATGGAGGGCTAAGGTTTTTTGGAACACCTTATATATATATATAAACGATATTAAATGATAGAAATAACTAGGATTATCTGAATATATAAACGACGCATGTGTGCTTCAATAAATATATATATATATATATATATGTATACACTACGCCAAGTGGCTGGTTATGCCTTCTAAGCCAACTGATACTGTCAAGAACGAGAACATCGCCATTAATAGATACACTAATTAAATAAATAGCGGAACCTCTTACTACAAAAGTTATTAATATATATATATACATGTACACTCCTTTCTAAACAATCCATTTACGCCTTCTAAGCCAGATTAAGCATTCTAAGCCAACTGGCTGCTTCAGCCTTCTAAGCCATCTGGCTGAATACACCTTCTAAGCTAACTCAGGAAGTCAAGAGCATTCATTGTGCGCCTGAATTTTCAGGTTAAAAGATGTTCTCTTTCCTCTCCTCCTCTCTCTTACCTTCCTAGGTTAGGCTTGGGTGTAGTAAAACCCCACTCCTCCCCTTCATGCAGCTTGGAGGCTAAACATTCCCTTCCTTGCTTGCATACCACTACCCCCATGGGTGCCAACCCCCTTCCCCCTTTTGCAACAATTGATCAACATTACATTATTACATTACAATTTGCACTCTACCATTTTTAGGTCATACTACTGGGATAGAATTCGTTAACGTTTGGCCAGAATTTAACTTGACAGATCTGTTCATTTATGATAGCCTTCACTTCAATGAAACTGGTAATGCGCAACTCGGGAGCAGGGGTGTTTTAAAGGTTTTGAATTTGTCGGGGCAAGTTATGCCACAGGGGGCCCGGGCCCCATTGACCAGTTGTCCTTAATGGAAGTTCTCGAAAACTCATTAATGTTTTCACTAATCACTACATATTTAAGTAAAGTTATTTCAACCAAAGTAAAAAAAAATACAAACAGCACTGATTTTTGTAAACCTTATTCAGGATGCAAATATATAGAGCAGAAGAATTATAGCAACCAACTCAGTCCTGTACACTAAATTATATCTAATTTTTTTCATAAACTTTTAATGCTTGGAAAAAAATGCAACAGGAAATATCTACTGTAGATTCAGATGACATGAGTAGAATGACCGCAAAATGTTAGAGTGCAATGCAATGATGCAATGTTGCAATGAGTGCCAGTGCCAACCCCAGTGCCAATCCTCCTCCACCTCCACCCTTTTTGCAAGACCCCTCCCTCCCCCAATGCCAACCCCAGGGTGCCATAAAAAGGGCAGCAAGCTGGGGGAGTCCACCTTACCTTTTTGGGGAGAAGTTGGGACGGCCTCACCTCCCCAAAGGGAAACCTAACCTAAGCCTTAACCTAAGAAGCAGAGAGTTCTTTTTTCCACCGGAGTCCGTCGCATAATGAGCGTCCAGGGACCCAGCATCTGATATATAGAGGGTCTGGAGGTGGCAGTTACCACTTATTTATTTATTTATTGCTATAAGGAGAGTTCGCAGATACCACCATTTTAATTATTTATTTCTAGATGAGTTTCCAGATACTCCTATATAATTTAATTATACGCACGGTTACCAGGCTGCACCATTTATTTTAAATACTTATTTATTAATGGCAAGAGAAACGTTCTCCTTAAATTGACCGAACTAATTAAAACACATTATTTATTTATTTAATTAACAATAAGTGAAAAATGCAGGATAGGGTGTCCGGGTCAAATAATAAACAGCATGCAACTAGCCTAACCGGGTCAAAAGGAAGATTAGCTGGGTGTGCTATGCATCTGATAACACTGGTATGCATCAATTTTGCTGTCAAGGGTTTTGTAAGTGATTCTTATAGTTTTTCCTGCTGATTTCGAATCTGCAATCCGTTTTTCTCAATCAGCTCAGGTTATCCGGCTATGGCCTCATAAGTAAAATAGAATTTTTCGTGATTTTGTCAAAGCGGAATTGGAACAGTAACATCTATCATCACTTGTTTCACTTGTATAATATCTTTTTTTACTTTTCAGGCATATAGATAAAATATTTCATAATGAATAGAGCGTGTAAAAATGATCCCAATAGATTCTGCTACATATGTGGGACGGTTACCATGCCAAATAACCAGTCCCAAATCGCTAAATTTGTGAAGACAATGTATAGAGCATACTTTGGAATTAAGCTAGGGGACCAGGACAAAAATTTCGCCCCTCATATGTGCTGCAAGACGTGCATTGAAAATTTGAGAAGATGGAGCAAAGGCAGAGCGAAATCTTTGCCTTTTGGAATTCCCATGATTTGGAGAGAAGGAAAGGATCACGTGACAGATTGCTATTTCTGCATGACAAACCTCCAAGGTGGGCTTATAAATTTATTTTTCTTAAATATTTTGAAATCCTCGTATGAAACTTGACATAATATTCACCATAATGTAATATTCACCATATATAGCATAATATTCACCATAATGGTAATCATACATTTACATATACATATTGTTATAGAAAATACATTTACACATACATATTGTTATACAAGTTACATTTACATATACAATGATTGTATATTTTCTTTCTTTTTCATTCATATTGTCCCCGAAGGGACAATATGAATGAAAAAGAAAGAAAATATACAGACTCCATCGACCTATTTCATATCTTACAGACCGCAGCCTTCCCTCACGAGCCGTGACTGTCTGAATTCTTCTTCTATTTCATATGCAAGTTTTATATCCATGTTTCTGTGTTTCTATTTTCAGGAGTTAACAAGAAGAATAAACACATTGTTATATACCCTGACATTCCTTCTGCTATGAGACCTGTACCCCATGGTCCTGGAATTCCAATACCCGACCCACCTCAAACCCTGGACTTCGATGATTCTGATGATAAATCAATGACCAATGCCAATGACCAGTCCCAGTCGTATATACACCTCAAAATACCGCTTCAAATGAGCCGAGGCCTCTCAACCAGGCCAAACTTAATGATCTTACCAGGGATTTAGGACTTTCCAAATTAGCTGCCGAGATCTTGGGCTCACGACTTCGAGAGGACAACTTGCTGGCTCCGGGAACAACATTCTCCTGGTATAGGAAACGAGAGGAAGAATTCCGCAAGTTTTTTGCAGTGCACGAAAATACCTCTTCCTTAGTGTACTACTGCAACGTTGAGGGGCTAATCGAATCCTTGGGCCTGCCATATAACGCATCAGAATGGAGGCTATTTATAGACTCGTCTAAACGAAGTTTGAAAGCAGTACTTCTCAACATTGGGAATAGGGTTGCATCAGTCCCTGTAGCACATTCCGTACAACTTACTGAGAGCTACGATAACATGAAAATTTTACTGGATGCTCTCGTATATGACCAACATAACTGGAGGATCTGTGGAGATTTGAAGGTAATACTAATATCATAAGTAAACTATTGCTATTGACTATGTTGTTTTTCCAAAGGTTATTTGAGAGCGTATAAGAACACTTAACTTCCCCACAGAAGTGATACAGTCCAATGCATAGATTTTTTTATCTGATAGAACAAATTCTCTAAATTCTTTAAATATTTTCATTTGTTTTCAGATTGTGGCATTTGTATTGGGAATGCAAGGGGGATACACGAAATACCCATGTTTCCTCTGCAAATGGGATAGCCGAGCGGCTGAGAAGCACTATGCACAGCGTGAATGGGCATCCAGAGAGAATTTTGAACCTGGGTCGCATAATGTCGTTTCAGTGCCCCTTGTACCACCAACAAAAATTTTGCTCCCACCACTTCATATTAAGCTGGGCTTGATGAAAAATTTCATCAAATCAATGAATAAGGAGGGTTCAGCATTCCGATATCTCGAGAGTAAATTTCCTCATATATCTGATGCTAAACTAAATGCTGGGGTTTTTGATGGTCCTCAAATTCGAACTTTGATCGAGGATACTCAGTTCGAAAACGCAATGACTCCAACTGAGAAGAATGCCTGGCAGGCATTCAAATCAGTTGTCACTGATTTTCTTGGCAAGCGTAGAAGTCCAGAATACGAGTCCGTTGTCGAAAACTTGATGGAAGCTTTCAAAGCTCATGGGTCGCGCATGTCCATAAAAATGCACTTTTTGTGGTCCCACTTGGACTATTTTCCTGAAATTTGCGGGGATTATAGTGAGGAACAGGGTGAACGATTTCACCAAGATATCAAAATAATGGAAGAGAGGTACCAGGGAAACTGGGATATCAATATGCTGGCGGACTATTGCTGGTGTTTGAAGCGAGACGTGCCCGAAGAAAAACACAGACGGAAAGCAAAAAAAACTTCATTCCTTCCTCAATAAACTTTTTTCCATATTCATTGTATGAATAAAAGTATTTATTCACACAATGTTTTCATTTTTCACGAGTGTTCTTATAATATTACTCGTATCTACAGTGTTTAAGCTAAAAAAATCAATAAATTTGTGGATAAAATTGGACTTATAATAAATGGACAATAGAGAAAAAACCTGACCTGATTGAGGAAAACCAATGTCATTTTCGAGTTCAGCATGGTCGAATTATATAATATGAGTTGAAAAAACCCTCACAGCAGACAAAAACATTTCATATGCATACCAGTGTAATAAAAGAAATAAACAGGACTCTTTACATTGCACATTATTCCAACAACATAATCTATAAGAATAATATTTAATTTACCTATAACTCGAGAGACCTGAATAGCGCCCATTTACTCTAAAGCCAAAGCGAAAGTGTCCATTTACTTTTGTCAATCATCCCTTATACAAAATGTCTTTAAAATCAGCATTTCTTTTTATTCTAAGAACGGCAAAAAACAACCGAATTGTTCATTCTGACGAAGGTCAAGCTTTTCACTCCAACATTGACCTTCAGTTTAACGGGAAATCCGGACCACCACCAGCACAGCGTCTTAACCACTAGGTCACCCAGGGAACTTATCTAACTACCAACCAATTGTACGGAAGGATGATCGTTTACCGCGCGCCGGCTGCAATCGCCGGGTCTCGAACACGGAACCGATGGATTCATATTCAGCGATGCTAACCAGCTAGGTAGGACTTTGAATGAAATACAATTGGCTGAAAATACAGGCAATATATTATACCACACTATATTATACCACATTCTTAAATAACTACAGGAAAAATTTTATATGAAGCAAAAAACATTTAAGCTAAACTCGTCGAAAGTGTCTATTTACTTATACCATTAATTTCTATATAACGTCTATATTTTTTTAGAGACAGCCAGAGAGAGACGTCACTAAATTTCCTTTTCTGATTATTCCGACGGAGATACAGGTAAAGTGATAAATTGGATATTTACCATACGACAAACTACCCATCGCCGTTCCACAATTAATTTTTTTTTATTATTTTCAAGTTTTAGGTGCTTGTAAAATCCCTTATATATATATATCACAGGTAAGATAATAAAACAGAAGTTTATTATACGGCCGTTCTCTCCATCGCCGTCCCACAATTAATTTTAAAAATTATTTTCAGTTTTAGGTGGTTGTAAAATCCTTCATATATATTAGCGCAAACGCACCATCGCCCTTCCACAATAAATTTTTTCAAAATTATTTTAAGTTTTAGATGGTTGTAAAATCCTCATATATATATATATATATATATATATATATATATATATATATATATATATATATATATATATATATATTTTTTTTTTTTTTCAGAGTTAAGGTAATAAAAATAGACATTTACCATACTCCAATTTCCCGACACCATAAACTTTGAGGACTAATGCGACGCTACCCCTTCCATTTCTGCAAATTACACTGGCCAACAAAATGAAACTTTTTTTTCTCATCACAAACATGATCACACTTTTCTTAATGCATTGTTCGCGCTGATTCCGAATCTGGTTTAATTTGTTTTCTAGCACGTAGAGTTATATAGATACACTGGTTTTGATATTTTTAAGTTTTTGATATTGCTATAAGAAAATTTATGGATGTATAGATCACACTTAGGAATGCTAAACAACAAATACATCATATACTTTATTCAATGTACTTATAAATAAAGAATATATACATTATTTTATTAAAAGCGCTGTGAGTGTGATTTCCTTTTGTAAATTTGGCCTGGATTGTCACGATACAGCATCCAACAATGGTCCGCCATCATGCTTTCATTCCAATATCCTTGGTAGCGTTTCTCCATCATCTGAATATCTTGATAGAAGCGCTCTCCTTGCTCGTCACTCACTGCACCAAGGTTTTCAGGAGAGAAATCTAAGTGGGAATGCAGGAAGTGAATATTTAACGACATTCGACACTCCATTTCTTTGAAGGCATCAAGGAGGTTCTTGACTCCATCCTTATACGCAGGTGACTTGTTGCTTCCAAGAAAGTTTTCACATATCCATTTGTGAATCCTGACTGCATACCCATAAGCATTCCTATAACTTTTAGATCTCCACAAACATTCCATTGATGACTGTCGTATTTGATTGCCTTAAGTAGTATATCCATATTGTCATATGTCTCTTTTAGATGGACGGAATGGGCAATGGGGATGGATGGCATTATATTACCATTATGCAAAAGAACTGCTTTCAGGCTTCTCTGCGACGAATCAATAAAGAGGCGCCACTCAGATGCCACATACGTCTGAGATATGGCTGTAAATAGTCCATTGATGTCATGGCAATAACAGAGAGGACCGTCTACTGAAAAGAATGCTGTTAATTCAAAATTCCGCTTTCGGTAGTAACTAATACGAACATTGTTCTCAAGTAAATTGTTCTCCTTTAGTCTTGAGGCGAGAAGCTCTGATTTCTCTTTAGACAGCGATACTGTAAGTCTCTAACAAGATCATTCAACTGTCTTGGGTTAACTTTTTAGGCTCTAAATGTCTACCTTCAAAAGTGTACTCTGGTTCTGTAGATGGTCCGGAAACGCCAGTTGCACCTTCATCACTTTCCATGTCATCTATGATAGAATCTAGCCTATCACTTGGGGGAATTGGAATGGGCAATGTTTCATCATGTTTTACTGGTCTACGTGCTGAATCCAAGTTTGGATATACAATCTGGTGTTTGTTCTTGGCAGAAAACCCCATTAAGTTCACACTACAAAAATAACAGTCTTCATGATGATCTCTCGGCTCCCTCCATATCATGGGTATGGCAAATGGCATTGAAGCTTTCTTTTTGTTAAGCCAATCACGTAATCCATTTGAACAGCCAGAACAGATTTGATGTGGCGCCCATGGTTTATCTTGGTCACCTAGATGGCAACCAAAGTATAGCTTGTATATTTTCTTAATGTCGGTTGTAATACTTCGTCGCTGTGTTTTAGTTGTGAACTGGCCGCATACGAAACAGAACTTGTCGGGGTCATTCTTACATTGTCGAGGCATGTTGACTGACCTGAGCAAACTATAAATTCAAAAAAAATGTACACCAACTTGACACAAGTTCTTGGACTGGACTGATCTTTTGACACACAAAGCACGGCGTTGTTGCCTGAATCACAATGCTGCTAGACGTAAAAGCTCACACCTGAAATACATAAGATGTATAATTAAGATAATTGAAATAAATAAGATGAATAAACTAAAAAAACACAATAAAATAAACACAATCAAATGTTGAAATATTAGTATTTTGCCTATTTAAAATGGTTAAATCTGTGTAGTTATATATATGCCTTCATCTTGAAAACTATACGTGCTAGAAAAAATCTGAATGCAGTTTTGGAATCAGCGTGAAGAATGCTATCCAGCCAACACAAATTCTACACTGATGAAAAATCTTTGTTGACCAGTGTTATTTTTTAAATTATTCCCGTTTTAGATGATTGTAAAATCCTATATATATATATATATATATATATATATATATATATATATATTAGCACAGGTAATAAATGGATATTTATTATACGGCCAAATTCCTTTCGCCCACCCATCTCATCGGCGCCCCAGAAAACAAGTTTTATTTCCAAACAAAACCTCTCTCTCCTCTCTCTCTTCTCTCTCTCTCTCTCTCTATCTCACTCTCTCTCTATCTCTCTACGAATCTGTTTCATTTCTGGAAGAAATCTATGGAATGGGTAAGTTATATTTGAGACGCCCCAGAATTCACGGCTCAGCCAATTATAGCCCAGTGGGCGGAGGCTGAGAACGGCCCCAGGACCTCTGGTTGGTGGGTAGTCGCGCTTACACGTTATGCCCCATCCAAATTTCACTGACGGCCAATAGGAAACTCGTGATTCGGCTATTGGGGGCGGTTACAATTGCGACCGCGTATATAAAAGGGGGCATTCTCATCTGGAATCCACAACAGTTGTATTTATCAAAGAATAACCACAGAGATATATCGCCAGGAGTCAAGTCAATCACAACAGCTTTACTGCTCCCCGCAGTTGTTTGAAGACGGGGACCTCTACGCAGAGGCTGCACTTCACCTTTTCGGAGCAGCTGACAGCAACGCCATACTTTCAACGCAAAGCATTGCAGAGATTTGTGAAGGAGAGAAAGAAACAGCCGATGAAGTGGACATTGAAATGTAAGTAAATAAATTAATTTGTGATTCGGGTTATGTATACATCGTTTCGTTCAGTACCAGTATTAAATAATTTATAAAAATCCATAATAAATGCGGAATGGGAAACTAGTTTGTGATTTAAACGGAAGGCCGGGCTATGTATATGTATATACAGTATATCATTTCATTCAGTGCAAGTGTTATAATTTATAAAAAGTCGTTATAAAAAGAAGTGAAAGGATATTCGCCCAGGGGTCGAGAACCGGTGCCGGCAGACGATGCGTAGCACACCCAGCTAATCTTCATTCCTGATAACGTCATTTAGACAGTGAATTTTATTACACGCTTGTTTCTGATAACTTAAAAATTTATAGAAAGTTCTACAGGTAGGGTTTTAGAATTACTAAAACTTTAAAGAATTGCCTGCGGTCCCTGGTTCGAGACCCGGTGTTGACAGACGGTGCGTAGCACACCCAGATAATCCTCCTTTTGAACCGGTTAGGCTAGTTGCATGCTGTTTATTATTTGCTCCTTCGTGGCTATTTCGTCATATATATATTATATATATATATATATATATATATATATATATATATATATGGTGTGGAAGTGATAATGCATTTTCAACTCGTTACATTTTGTTGTAAAATGTTTTATAGCGGGTATCCTCAATTATAGATTAGTTTGCATTAGTACTGAGCTAGGCAGGGGCTCGATGCGTAGCACAAGAAGCTAGACTTCCTTTTTATCCCAGTTAGGACAGTTGCTTTGTGTTTATTATTTGATCCCGGCACCCTAATCGACATTTTATCTTATTGTAGCTGTCTCTTCATATATATATATATATATATATATATATATATATATATATATATATACACGAGGAGTGATCAAAAAGTATCGATAATTTTATTGCTACGGACAAATGAATGTAAATAAGAAATAACCGCTTACATATGTGAGTCTTCCTGCCCTCTGGCGTCTGCAGTCTGAAGCAACATCTGCTACCATGAGTCAGCAGTTGGTTGGAGCGCTTAAAAGGAGGGTGTGTTTTATCAGTACATATAAATCTCTGAAATGGAACAACGCGCGTTCAGAGACGAACGAAATGATTAAAACAGCTTTTGGAAATGACGTGCCCAGTGTAGCTAACGTTTACAAGTGGCACAAAAAGTTTAAAAATGGAGAAACATTTGCTCGTACTAGAAATCGAATCTGTTGGACATTTTTATCCGGACGAGAAGTGGAAGGGTGGCCACTGCGTTCCTTGTCTTTAAACGATGTTTCTCCATTTTTAAACTTTTTGTGCCATTTGTAAACTTTAGCTACACTGAGAGCATCATTTCCAAAGACTTTGGACTCTCTTTCTTAGACGTGCTCCCCCCTCGCGATTTATGGATGCCGATCTTACCCGTCGTTATAGATCACAAGCTCATGTTTCCCCTGTGCGTGAAGTGCGCAGAGGAGAACAATGAGGACTGTAATCATACACCCAACCAGCGTAAGATCAGAGGTGGATATACAAGCCCTGAGCTGGACCTAGCAGTTCGCCATGGATACAGAATATTGAAGATACATGAGGTGCGGAGGTTTCAGAAGCTACCCAACATTTTCACGCCATGTATAAACGCTTTTTTGAAAGATAAGGTAGAGGCATCATGGTATCCGCGAGGAGTTGATACCGAAGATGAAACATCGGCTTATATTCAACGTTACCGTGCCCGTGAAGGTATACAGCTTGGCCGTTCCCAAATTGTTAAGAATCCTGGCAAGCCCTTTAGTGCAAAATTATGTCTAAACAGTCTTTGGGAAAATTTGCACAGAATACAGGCAAAGGGAACGTTCATTTGGCACAAAGATATAGTAAAGTCTGGGATTATGCCAACGCTCCTGATAAAGAGGTTATGGGGATCGTGAATGTAGGTAATACTTACATAATAAAGTACATCATCATCGAACTGGCCACAGATACATTACGTGTTACAAACATACATAACTGTAGCCAGCTTCACAGCTGCCTACGCCCGCATCAAGCTTTGGGGACTACTGCATTCTCTTGGGCGGAGGGTACTGTACACTGACACAGATAGCGTAATATTCACAGAGAGGGAGGGTGAATACATACCACCTATTGGGGAATTCCTCGGAGAGTTGACTGACGAGATCAAGGATGAGTATGGTGATGTTGCATACGCTGACTCATTTGTATCAACAGAGCCAAAAACTTATGGGGTACGGTTGAGGGTGGGGGAGGATATGGAATATATCGTGAAGGCTAAGAGTATCACGCTTAACCATATGAACCGACGAGTCGTTAACTTTGGCTCGTTGAAGGATCTAGTGTGCTTGGAAGATGAGGGCGACCAGCCACCCCAACTGAATGTGGAAACCCACAATTTTCGGGCGCTGAAACTGGGGTGTGTGAAGGAACTTAGGGGTACGAAGGTATACCGTAACACCTACAGGAAACGTTACCAGGTGCCTGGTACCTATGATACTGTACCCTTTGGATGCCTTAATCTTGATTGTGTATGTATATATATATATATATATATATATATATATATATATATATATATATATATATATGTGTGTGTGTGTGTGTGTGTGTTGTTAACGATATGTTTATTTATTAAGTATATTTGTTTCAATTAGGGCTTCATTTTCTCCTTTGTGTGTGTGCGTATGTGCAGTCCTAAGCTCCGCCCAGTGTAAGCTCAATCAAAGGGTCACGTGACTCCTGCTACTACCTGAGCATATATCTACCCCTGCGTACTCAGTTGACCTCTGCAAGCCCTGGAGCTCAGACGTATATTTTCTCACGCAGACGAAAAATAGTGATGGATGCTTTTGATATTGCGTATTCGACGGTTATGAAGTGGTATTCGGTAAAGTCGGAAGCTGTGGCAAATACTGAAAGACGACGTACCCCCCCGCCCTCCTTTGAGACTTTTAAGGTTACATTGAATAGCGTGAAGGAACAAGATGTTCAAATACTCTATGGATATTCTGGCGAGACTACTGCAGGATTTCGCGGCACAAACGATGTAATGGACTACGTTGTAGGACTAAACTGTATAAAAGCGTACATATACCGTGAGGTAGAAGAAACAACGCGTGCAGAAGAGAAGCAACGGATATGGATAATGAGTCTTGTTGATGAGTGATGTGACAGGCGGTATTATGTCATGCTGCATCATACCGCGTACGCGTGCCCTGCAGCTGAGAATGTAAACCTTGTCATCATGGACAAGCTAAAGTACTTTTACCACTACATTCATATATATCATGACGAGGTTTGCAGTGAGGTTGTGGCTAAAGGTCTGTGTGAGATTTTAATAGAGTTTAGAGACGAATATCGATTGTTAGACAAAAAGGATAAATACGGTCACATATTGCACCGGGTTGTTAATGTGTGGAGAACATCTAGTGCGCATAAAACATTAAAACTGAAATTACCCCATGTGTCGGAAAATTGCTGGGTGTAATGGGTACAAGTACTCGCAAGATTCATGCTAGAACAAATCCGTACACGATTCAACAGCTTATGGTGTGACTCACTTCCCCCGTCGAGCCGATCCCCCGACCCGTGGCTCATGGTCATCTCAGAGCTTGAACTGACTGGACGTGCACTCCTCGAATACGATGGAACTTCCTTTGAGAAGCATTCTCAATGCCACGTACGATGTGTCCGTGACGAAGTCATTGTGCGTGTTCAGGCGTGAAACCGGTGCTATTAACTATGTACTTGAAACGACTTGTAGACAAGCAAACTCTGGTAAACGTAATGTTATTTATTTAAGTGTTGAGGAGATGAATAGAGTCTTCGTGATAGTTGAGAAGTGGGGTGAGGACCGTTATAAAATACCTGCAGGTGTAGTTACAAGAAGAGAACAGATTAATGATGACCCCCCTCATATGCCGTTGTTTTTACGTTGTTTATAAATAACGATCAGCCGTGCATTGATATACAACTGATGTGGAAGAATGCATCTGATAATAACGTTCTTGTCCCTACGCGAAACCGATTCATCCTCGACAGAATGTTTGAAATCGTCGGATTCCTCAAGCTGAAGCCTATATTAGACGCGCGTGTTACGGATATGATTTATTTTCACGCTGTTCTTGAATAAGAATACACCGCTCTCTTCAACGGATTTATCGAATGTAGGAATGAACAAGGCGAGAATGGCTTAGAGCTGGACTTGAGCGGTACAGGGCAGAGCTCGCCTACACTGTTCACCCTGAAGAATTGTACCTCTACATAATGAGCAGCTGTCGTTACGACCTAGAAGATTATTTCAATTGCCGCTATGCGTTGTGAAGAAGAGTTCATGATTGAAAAGCTCGGGTCGGTAAGAAAAAAACCCCGATTGGAAAGGTGTGTTTATAACTTGTACTTAATAATGATGTGGTGGCTAACGATGACCTCTTTGTGCGTGCTTTTGAATGTATTCTAGCCGTGTTTAAAGATAACTTGCCAACCGCATGTAAAGTGGGCACAAAAATAGTATTGAACGATATGAAGCCCATTTACATCGAGTATAGGTATCCCTATAACTTGAGCGGTGAAATAATGTTAAATCGTATTTACTGCGTAGTTCAAAGCAATAATGAATAATGATATGACTGTAGACTCGATTACGTGCGAGTTTAGTGTTTTAGTTAAGCGCAGTAGAACATAAAGCGAATGTATTTTGATGTATATTTATTTTTCAATATATTTAATTATTTAATATAATTGTGTATATATATTTTTTTCCTGTACTAATATCTTGATGATTATACTCCTTCGTTTTGTAAATTAATATTATATTTTTTATTTTCAATATATTTAATTATTTAATATAACTGTGTATATATATATATATATATATATATATATATATATATATATAGTTTTCCTGTGCTGTTATATTGATGGTTATACTCCATCGTTTTGTATTTCTTATATTATTATTTATTATTTTATTTTTTGATTATGTATATATATGTTAACCCCTCCGTCTATGGCCCTTGGGTGGTTCGGATCGACGGGGGTTCTAGTTAGGAGGCAGCAACGGATATTTCTTCTATAACATTCTAATTCTTTTCGGTCGCCTCTTGTTAAACTCTTGGCTACAGACTCGCCAGACTGTTATGCCAATATCTTCTACGGTGCTTGGGTTGTCTCTTTCTCTCGCTTTATGGGTCGACGATTATTAATTCTTCTCTTGCTATAATACTCTGATACTTTCTCTTGGTACTAAACTTATCGATTTTTTTTCTTTTATAACTTATCGACTTAACTGACTAAGTTCTTTTGAAGAAAGCCCAACTCAAGGGGAAAAATAAAAAGTTTCTCTTACTCTAATTTACTTCTTAAAAATTTACAGTTAGTGCTCTGAATTTACAAGGGTAGAGGTTCGACCTCTTTCGACCATGGCTCAGGCCGGAATCTAAAAAATTAAGGAGGCAAGGGGCCTCTGCCCCCTCCTCGCAGCGAGGCTGCTAACAAAGGAGTCGTAATGAAGTGCTATATGAAGTGACTTAATGAAGTGCCGTAATTTTACAAATACATGTATAATATAAACCTAAATGTTTGGGGGAAGACAGTTGAAGGTTAAGTTTCCCCTTTTAAACACATGATCAGATGTTTGAAAGATTCCAAATAAAAATTAAAAAAATAAAAATAAAACTAATCGTATATTTTTGCCGAATCTTCATTTCTGAAGGCGATATCATTTCGTAATAGTACATAAGTACAATTAAGTTACACGACTGAGTACGTATTAATTTTGGTTCATTACAATTATGGATTACTTCACATTCGCTTATGATTGTCCATTACAGTTCTATTAAAGTACATTCTTACATTATAAATTAAATCATTACATTTAATTACAGTTTCATTGAAGTACATTACGTCGTTTACCATTCTTAGTGTTTTTATATATTTATATATGGTTATACTATATGGTTATACTATATGGTTATACTATATGGTTATTAGTACAACACAAGTATATGAGCACATACGAGATAATTTATATACGAAATAATATGTTATAATATGTTATAAATTTGAAATCAGAGGGACAAGAGGTTTCACGTTTTCAGATGTTTGATTTATGCTGATTTGCGAATTGCGTACACTTGCATAAGCATTTATAATATCTTGCGAGGGGTGAACGCACTTGAAAAAAAATAATAAAAAAAACAATACGAGAACGTATTTGAGCGTTTTCGAACGAATGCAAAAAGTTTTGCATTTCACGAGCAAAAATGAATATTTAATAAAATTGACATACGATAATGGTCAAGATAAGATATGGACGTATGGGGGCGGGGGATATGGTCGAATAATAGTTATATTTATACTACATAACATATAAACAATGACTTCTATAGAGTGTACAGTTTTTATTATGATGATAAAGAATTTTCATACATTGCATACTAGAGATATAATGAAGGGAAATTAATGACGGGAAAATGTGACGTCATAGTTATTGAATTTGTACGTATAGTACAAATCATTATTAGGAAGATTTACATGAACGAATTAGAGACAAAGAGTGGGTATCAATGACTAAGAAGTACAACTGCGGGTTCCAATCCTGTTGCATGCAATGTGTATGCATAATCTAGGGTCGAGGGTGAGATGGAAGACAATCATAATTAATTATAATAAATTCTATAACAATGAAAAATGGAAAATAGATACAACTAAACCACAGAAATGGTAGATCATAGGGTTGTGACACAAACAAAAATAGGAAGCTACAAATAAAATTTTTAGCCAAAACTCGCTTAGGCAATTTTGGTTTCTTATGTAAAAATGAATATGGATTATTCATTGTTCATTTTTACAGTTATATATATATATATATATATATATATATATATATATATATATGAAATAACTTTGCTTACCATACCAAATAAACTTCAAATATATATAGCAGTGTATTCCTGGCTTTAATTAAAAGCCAGCTGTACCGCTTACAAGATTAATCCCTAAATTGAAATCTTACAATAATAAACGAAATATACTAAACATTTTCTGGCTGGTAGGCGTCAATGTGTGTGTCTGTTATTGATTCTAATGGAGTTAACCGTGATTTGGCGGTGTTTACATTCACGGTTCGCCCCCTGCCAGCCCACCAAAATGTGCCTCAGTCAGTGTCTCTCAGCGCTACCAAAGACAATACTAGCAACAATGTTAGCAGAGGAAGGGGTTACAACAGTGCTTTCCCCAAGAATTGAAATTAGAGGGGGCGTTCGAATTTTTAATGGGGTGAGGGCCGAGGGGTGAGATCGTGAGGGCGAAGGTGGGATTTATGGCACCATAGTAAAAAAACTGAAAAAAAAAAATAATATATATATATATATATATATATATATATATATATGTATGTATGTGTGTGTGTGTGTGTGTGTGTGTCGGACTACAAGTTTTGGTGCCAGACTGCGCTATTTATTTAATTTGTTTATATTTAATGGAGAAGCGGTGCTCTCCGTATAATTAATTTCTTTATTATGTGCGTATTATTAAGGGAAAAATATAGCTTGTAGACATTTTCCTCGTTCATGTCAGACGAATTTATTCAGCATCCGTCTTAATACACAAATTTATCTAAAACCAGTAACTTGCTAACGCTTACAGTTAAAATTGTTTCCACAGTAATGTTATGAAATAGTATTTATAGATGCATTTAGTAGGGTTTATCCAAGTAATGAAATTTTCTATGGATATTTATAAAGAAAACGGAATTTTGTTTCAGGGGGTACTTAATTGTTCATCGAATTCATCGAATATTGTTCATCGTACACAACACATTTTACGTTACATGGATTCAACATTTCTAACACATATAGGGTCATAGACAGGGGGAAAGATGAACTGAGGAAGATTCAGAACTCCAGAATGAACTGTCGACGAGATGTATCGTGTTAATTTTATCTACTCTAGGAGTGATTCTGGCAAGGAGTGTATAACAGACTTTGATTTTACCCAAGAAGATAGAGGACAAATGAAACCACACTCAACTGCAGGTCGGGACAACTGGAACGCATTATTGATTAAAATCTGTATAAATGAAATAGCTACACTTTTATACTGGATAAGGAGATCCCTAGACACTGGGGAAATACAGAGCTTCTTGAAAAGAGCAAACATTGTCCCTATATATAAAGGAGGGGACAGATCTCAAGCAAAGACCTATTTTGAAAAAACTATATAGGGCTATGGGTTGATTGCCTGATACCCTCATCCGTTGGAAATTTCCACCAGATCACGTTTTTTCGTTAGAGAGTTATGTATATGTAGGTCTTCAAAGGACCTCTTTATGTTTATTTGCCTTCGGTATTTGCGCTGCTTAATGGTAAAGAAAGGAATTGCCTTACCTTATTATTTCGTTGGGCCTCGCTTCTGTTTCGATGTAGGGCGCGACGATCTTTTTCGATGTAGGGCCGTGGTACGATGGAGTTGATTTGATGTTACTAATATAGGCAGTCACTATTTAAATACCTGAAGGAATAGACCTATCCTTTTTATAGTTATTAGGTTTTATATTAAGAGGATTTCACTCAGAACTTATAGGAAGATAAAGTACATCTTCTTGCTTAAAGCATCGCTGTAACATAAGCAGCTCCGAGCGAGCCGATATAATATAATCTTCGTATTTTAGTATTTGCCGAATTTGCAAAGTTCGTTGACTCTTCTCTCGATGTAATTTTCATGAGTCGGCAGTGGAAAATTTTGAACACGAAATAATAAATTTGGTTTTCTTGTTGTCAAGCAGGCCCGATGCCTACATATGAGTTCTATGTATGTATGGCAATTATTTTCATCCCCAATAGGCTATGTCGCCAATCCCGAGGCAATTTTGTATAGATATTTAATTCAATTAATTAATAATTTATATTTAATTAAGAAGTAAAGGTACCACATACGATACCATGTTGTAAGCGTGTATAGTTTTTCCATAACTATAGACCAATGTCATTGACGTCCAACCACCAAAGTATTTAAAAGAATAGTTAGAGGGAAAATTTATGATTTCTTGGAGACACTGGAAAGATTCAACGAAAAGCAGCACGGATTCCGATCGGGAAGATCATGCTTATCACAACTTATAAAGCATTATAACAATATCCTAGAAGCACTTGAAGGCAATGAAAACTATGATGCCATATACACAGATTTTGATAAAGCTTTCGACGTGTGATGATCGTATAATAGCACAAAAATGAAACATATGGGAATAACAGGCAAAGTGGGAAAATGGATCTATAACTTCCTCCGAGAACGACTACAGGTCGTCAAAATTCAAGGTGTATCATCATCAGAATCAGAAGTACGCAGCTCAGTGCCACAAGGTACAGTGCTGGCCCCACTACTGTTCATTATCATGCTAACAGACATAAACAGTGGAGTTATCAGCAACAGTATAGTAACATTCTTTGCGGACGACACAAAGAACAGCAGAAAAATCAGAGAGTGGTGCCAAACCTCAAACTAAACCAATTACCATCCAAACAACGCTAGACAATAGGAAAGGCAGAATATGTAATGTTCCCAAACTAAAGGCCTGACAAGGGACCTCCTCAACACTGAAGGAAAATAGCTTGGTTGTCAGGGGCCCAAGACTTTTTAACCAGCTTCCTAAGGACCCCGAAACGTTACAAGGGTCAAAGTTGAAGTCTTCGAGAGAAGACTAGATGCTTGGCTCAGGACGGTACCAGATGAGCTAGGTGTACCTGGCTATGTGCGGTGGAGAGCGCAATAGAGCAACCCGCTCCTCCACCAAGCCAGACCTAGAAGCAGGGCCACCAGCTTGACCTTCGTGTGAAGAGAGACCGATGCAGATGAACACTATCAAAACTACAAATGGTCAGAAGAGAACAATATGACATTTAACACCGAGAAATTTCAACTCTTGAGATATGGTAGAAATGAAGAAATTAAACAGACTGCATATTACGCCAGATGAGCCGGGTGTACCTGGCTATGTGCGGTGGAGAGCGCAAGAGAGCAACTCGCTCTTCCACCAGGCGGCTATGTGCGGCAGAGAGCGCAAGAAAGCAACTCGCTCCTCCACCAAGACAGGCCTAGAGGCGGGGCCACCAGCTTGACCTTCGCGTAAAGAGAGAACGAGGCACGGAAACGTAACGAGGTATATACACTAGCGTGTAGCGTCATGAGCGATCTGGAAGCACATTTCAGGTTTTGTGCAATCAACCTTGCTGATTTCAGAAAAGAAAAAAAAAATTCTGCAACAAGCAGAACACCTCCTTTTTCGCATGTAAAAAATACAAAATTCTTGTTAATTACAGTTGGCAACACTGACTGACATGGTACTTCTGGCAGCTTTCTAATTATTCTCAGTGAGTCATCCCCTGGAATTTCTTAGTTCTACGCTAGCTCGCTTGAGAGAAAAGTGTTTTTTCTGTGGATGGGGTGTTCAAAAACCCCAAGGTACTAACGAAAGGTGCGTTTTGTGATATATACATTATACACATTTCTTTGTTTTGTTGTGTTTTACATTGTTTATAAGTTTCTTATATGTCTTAGGGTGTATATATACCTATGGATATTTATATATATAATACATATGTGTGTGTGCAGTATATTTATATATATATATTGGTAAACTTATTGTTTACCAATAAACCAAGCCTTATATATATATATTGTTTATACATACTCATAATCATATATATTTTTTATTTATACGTTTGTGTTTTTGTTTCAGTGTTCCTGTGTGACACTTGTTGAGTTTTGCTGGTACAATGAGCACGCAAAGAACACGGGGATCTGCCAGCCACATTGTCTTTGGTTCTCCACTATCAGAGCTTCCTCTGTCTGAACTTCCAACCCGTATACAAGTTGCAAGGCATTTCCTCTTCTTGAAGGAGAACAAGTACACCAGCAACAGGGAGATTCTTCCGGAGGTATGCCAAACACTCATTGACCTTTGGTATCGTGCTAACATTCCATCACAGCCAATCAAGAATGTGAAGACCAAGCTGCTCCGATTGATGGAAAAAGGCTCACAAGCATCGAAGCAAGGCAAGCAGGCCACAAAAACCAAGAAGTTCGAGGAAAGCCTGAATCAATTGTTTGACATAGCTGTCTGCCAATGCGATGATCTGTCTGCATGCCACTGTGAAAAAGAAATGAAAGTTCCACGACGAGAGCATGCCTTTCTGATCGACCAGAGAACCACGCGGATCATGCAGATCAGTCGGGTGGATTTTTTTACAGGGCCGCCGCTTCCATTAGGCGAGGTTAGTAAATGCTAAGGGCGCCAAAGATCTGGGGGGCGCCAGCGCCTCCCGCCCTGTGCACGTCTGATAGTATTATGTAAGAACAACATGAAAAAAATAATGAAGGAATGAGAAGCATAGACAAATGATGAAAGGTTGTACGACGTATGTACACCAGTTTAGCTTGACTGATATTTACATAATTAACTTATTCATCTTATTGGGTCATTATAGAACTTTCACTATCACGACCTTTAACCCTTTAGGGACGGGAGTCGTAAATAAGCGATTTAAAAATGTTGCGCGCACAGACGGGAGTCGTCAATAAGCGACTCGGCTTATTTACGGCTTAACATGAGTTCCTGGAGTCGTCAATAAGCGAATAACTGTTTTTATGTGACATATGCCCTTCTTGCTTGGAAAAAACAGTAGATATGTCCTTTTTGCACGCATATTTTAGCACTTTTGAGCGTTCTGATTTGTTACTACATATGCCTCGCTTTACTCGCTGTTTTGATTGGTCATGACACTTTCTTGAACTGTGAAATGATTTTATAATTTTATAATAAATGTATGTATTAGCAAATTAAAATATATCAGTGTAAGGCAAATAGTTTCTTCAATATGGCACCTTGATTACTTTGTGGGCAAACCCAATCGTGAAGTGGGAGGCGGGTGTGGGCGCCAGCTGCAGTCCTGCTAAGGGCGCCAAATAGGCTGGCGCCGGACCTGGGTGGATACGAATGTGACTCAGATGATGGAGAGAAGGAAGTCAAGAGAGGATCGGATGCAAGAAAGACAAGAAGAAGAGAATAGAAGAAAAACGGAACTGCAAGAGGTAGCATCCTCTGCAGATGTGGTCGAATCAGCTCAAGCAGAAGCAGACTCCAATGGTGAAAGTGTTGGTGATGAGTGGATGGGTGATAGTGCCTAGGAGGACAGGAACATCACACCGATTCCCACTGTTGCTTTGGAAGCTGACCGGTATGGTGTATCGAACAGGGCTGCTGCAGCTATCAGCACTGCAACATTGGTTGACTATGGCATCATTAGTTCTGATGATCAGATAAACGTAATTGACCGCCACAAAGTATGGAGAGCACGGCAGAAGGTACGGAGGGATCTGAAGGAAGCAGTAACTTACCACGATGTGGAAGTCACTGCTTTATTTTTTGATGGGCGGAAAGACATGACACTTGTCAAAGAGAAAAAGGGGAACAAATGGTACAGCACAAAGAAAGTTGAGTACCACTATGTGCTGGTCGGAGAGCCTGGAACCTTCTATCTAAGCTATCTGACACTGGAACGAGGAACTGGCACTGTCATTGCGGATGGACTTCAAAATGCGATTGAAGAAATGGGTATTGCAGACAAGATAATTGCAGTGGGAGCCGACAGCACAGCCACAAACACAGGGCACAGAAGTGGAGCAATACACCTGCTAGAGTGCCGCCTGGGTCGCCCTTTGCACTGGTTCATCTGTAGTCTGCATTTAAATGAACTCCCACTGCTCCACTAATGCAAGGAACTCATCGGCCCAACAGAATCTGCAACTCAATGGAAAGGACCAATTACAAAGCTTTGGCCACATGTGAAAGTTTGCCACTTTCCTCTAGAGGAATTCAATGTATTACTGATGGCCACACTCTCCCGGATGTTGACCTTACTGAATTGAGTCGTGACCAAGCCTACCTCTACAGAATGATGAAAGCGATAAGGACTGGTGTCATTAATGAAGATCTTCTACGAGAGAAGCCTGGACCAATCTCCCATGCAAGATGGGTTACAACTGCCAGCAGAATTTGTCGGCTATATGTAGCGATAGCGCAGCCAAGTGATGAACTGTATTCACTCCCACAGTTTGTCGTGTGCCACTATGGACCCATGTGGTTTACCATCAAGTGCCATCCAAGGTGCACAGATGGCCCAAAACATTTCCTGGAGCAAATCAAGCTGCTACGATTACTGCCACCAGCTAGCAAGACTGTCACATGGCCTGTGATCCAAAGAAATGCATATTGGGCTCACCCTGAAAATGTTCTAATGGCAATGCTTGCAGATGCAGATCAAGCAAACTGGAAATTGACCATCGATGTAATCAAGACCATTCGACGAGCTCCCAAACCTTCTCAACAGCAAGTCAGAGAATTTCGGCCACCAAAGATCAAACAAAGTGCTCAGAATTTGAAAGATTTACTTCTACCAGTGGAGGAGTGCACAATGGAACACCACTCACGAAGCAGTTCTCTGTCGAACAACTCGATAAGATCACTGAAGAGCCCCTTGTTGTCCGGATACCATGTCACTTCCAAGGTGTAGAACGCTGTGTTAGGATGGTAACTGAAGCGTCTGGGGCAGTGTATGGAAAGGATTCAAGAGATGGTTACATTAGAGCAGTACTTAAATCCCGTGACTTTATGCCGTCATTCAAAACTAAACAAGATTTTAATGTATCATTTACTAAATAAAACTATCTAGTCTACCTACCTAGTACCTACCTACAGTGTATATGTTTATTCCAAAAATAAATTTTTCTATTTTTCCTGAAAAGCAGTACATTGTAAGGGGTCAAATGATAGCTCAAACCCTAGGAAAGCAAGTGTCCAAAAGTTATGGGTAGCTAGCAATTTTCACGATTTTCACATACGAAAAAGGAGGTGTTGCACTTGTCACAAAAAAATTTTGTTTTCATTTTTGTATTTAGGGAGGTCAATTGTACAAAACCTGAAATGTGCCTCTTGATCTGTTACACTTTGCCCAATGACTCTACACGCTAATATACACATCTTATTCACACAGTTATCAGTGATTCACAGTCGTCAATTGAATTATCTATGACTTACTAATTGTTACCATTGTGCACTTATCCGTGATCGTGACATGGAGTTAATCGTGATTTGATAGTGTTTACATTCGCGGTTCGCTTCCCGCCATCCCACCAAAATGCGCCTCAGTCAGTCTCTCAGCGCTACCAAAGACAATATTAACAACAATGTTAGCAGAGGAAGGTGGGATTTACAACAGTGTTTTCCATAGGAATTGAGATTAGAGCGGGGTGTTCGAATTTTTAATGGGGTGAGGGTCGAGGGGTGAGACCATGAGGGCGAAGGTGGGCTTTATGGCAGCATAGTAAAAACTGAAAAAATGTTTCACGCCCATTTATTAGGTTTAACTCGTCTTTTAAAATCATCAAAAAAATTATTTTTTATTTATTTAGCGTTTCTATAATTAATGTTACATGTACCCAAAAATTAAATGGTCTCGCGGACAGCAAATTACATCAGTTATTACGTCAGTAACCATTGTGTTACTTCTCCACTAAAATTTGTGATTATGCCAAGCTTACACAGTTACAATCTCAACAGATAAACTACATTACTTAACTAATAATATTACATAAAATATATCTTTAAAATTTTCTTGCGACATCCAGCGACACGACACCTTTATATCCCTACAAGTTGGCAAGCAGTGACCTTGAAGTACGAGTATACAAACAACCGAACGAGCGAGACCTTTAAACGTACGAAAGAACAAACGAACGAATTTTAATCCCCATAAATTGGTCAAAATGGTTTCCAAATAAGTTAAAATTAAGGTTTTCGGCCTGTTCTAAATGCTTTTTCCGCATTAGGTGGTTTTAACTAGTTAATGGTCTATATAAACAAACGGTACTTGTAGGTTATCTCCCCCCCCCCACCAATTTTGACAATATTTTCGTTAAAACTAACTAAAATATCACGACTTAACCTAACCAATTATCAAGGGCGTACAGTTGATCTATTATTAATTATAACATTGTTTGTTTCTGGAATAGTATTTACTATTTACTAATAGATCAACTGTACGCCCTTGGTAATTGGTTAGGTTAAGTCGTGATATTTTCGTTAGTTTTAACGAAAATATTCTGTTAAAATTGGTAGGTGGGATATATTACAAAAACCAGATTATTCTGATACACGTAGAATTAAGATGTGTCGTAATATTAAGTCTAATTTTTTGTGGTTTCGATGCCGGAAATAGCGTTTATATAAGTTTAAGCTGTATGGTATTTCCTTGTGTATTTGGTTTCGTATAATTAGAGAAACTCATTAGCTTTGTAGTATTACAATCAGATCATAGACTATAGTTCAAATTTTTAAAACCGTACAAATTCTTTTTCACACGCTTTAAATCTGTTACAAACCGGTTATATTATTAATTTTTATAATAGTATACCATTCTAGTTCCGTTTTCAGTTTAGCTATAGAATCAACCTTTCAACCGTTCAAAAGTTCCGCGCTATGATTCCTCATTTCACGAAGGTCAAGCTTGTCGCCCCTCCTCTCGAGTTCGCCTAGTGAAATAGTGAGTTGGTTTCTTGTACTCTCCACCTCACATAGCCAGGTACGCCCGGCTCATCGGGGATTGGTCTGAGCCAGACGTCTAATCATCTTTTGAAGATGTCTACTGCAACACCACTCGTGTTCCTTCGGTGTTTGGGCAGTTGATTAAACACTTTTGGTACTCTCACAACAAAACTGTTTTCTTTCAGGGTTAAGGATGTTCTTTGTCTTAACCTTTAATTTGGGAATACGTCAGAGTTTTCCTTTTCTACTTTCCACTGTTGTTTGGGAAGTTACAGGGTTCAGAATAAGATTATCGACTAGTTTCTCCATTATTTTTCAAGTGTAAATAATGGTGTGTATCTCTCTCTCTCTCTCTCTCTCTCTCCTCCTCTCCAGTGAATATAGATTTAATTCGCGTAACCTTTCCCAATAGTTTAGTTCTTTGCACCCATTGATCTTGACTGTGAAGCTTCTCTGATTCCCTTCTAGTTGTCCAGTGTGTTCTTTTTTGTATGGGTCTGTTCGAACCGAGCAGTATTCCAATTTGGGTATGATCAGTGTTTTCAGTAGAGGAATCATTATATTCCTATCCCTTGGATTACTTGGATAAACCCTACCAAATGCTACTTCTTCATAACATTACTGTGGAAACAATTTTAAATGTAAGCGTTAGCTAGTTACTGTTTTTAGATAAATTTGTGTATTAAGACGGATGCTGACTAAATTCGTCTGACATGAAGGAGGAAAATGTCTACAAACTATATTTTTCACTTAATAATACGCACATAATAAAAAAATTAATTGTACGGAGAGCACCGCTTCTCCATCTTGTAGTCCGACATATATATACATTATATATATATATATATATATATATATATATATATATATATATATATATATATATATCAAAACTATTGACTTCTCCTTAGGGAAACGGAGCTTACAGATGAAAAGAAGAATCAACACAACGGCAAACATTTTCATTTATTTGTACATCAGACGTTTCGACAAATCTTTTGTCATCATCAGTGAGTTAAGTCTTAAAACCTTAAAACAAAATTGAAAAGTGAAAGTTACATCAATACAATATTAAAACCATTAAAATTAAAACCTTAAAGCAAAATGAAAATTGCATCAATACAAAATTAAAATCATTTAAATTTCATCACTATAAAAACTAAAATTAAATTAAATTTCATCACTATAAAAACTAAAATTAAATTACCTCAATAGGTAAATACACAATGTTTACATCCACCTCCATACTTGGCAAAGTCTAAGGGAATACTGGATGGTCAGAGGATTAGAAAGGATATGTCTGTGAAAAACGGTTGGTTAGTTTAAAAGAGTTGTAATTTGTAGGATGAGCTATTATTATTAAGGGAGGGTTTGTTTCTATAGATGTACAAAGATTCTAAAATTCGGAGTTCTGTACGGTTATTGGATCTAGTTAAAATTTCAAACTGAGTTTTGTGAAGGGGATGGTCGTTTTCATTACTATGGTTTCTAATTGCGGATTGTGGAGGGCTACTGAGGGGACGGTTGGTACGGACTGACAAGCCCAAATGTTGAGAAAGGCGCAACTCCAGTTGGAGTTGAGTGCTGCCAATATACGCAGCCTTACAGCTGTCGCACGTGTATTTGTAAACAACATTGGGGCATACAGTTTTGGGGAATTCATCTTTGAACTTTAAAAAATTTGATAATTTAAGTGGGTTGACGAAGGCGAATCTAAAATTTATTTGGGGATAACTAAACTTGAATAGTTTGGACAATTCACCTCGAATACGCAATGATAAATAACCATAAAAAGGTAATTTAATATATCTGGTTTCTTTTTGTACTGTAGTTATGGGGAGTTTAGTATCAAAAGTGTTATTTAAAAATTTCTTTAATTGGTTATCGAATAGATGAGAAGGGTAGTAATTGTTAATAAAGTACTGTTTTAAAAATTTAAATTCTTCGTTTACCGAAAAGTAATCCGAACAAATACGGTAACTTCTTGTTAATAATGTTACTATAGCACTAATCTTATATTTATAAAACATACAACTTAAATAATTGGTTCCCAAGCCAGTAAAAGTTTGTTTCCGAAATAGTGAAGTATGGAACTTATTATGGGCCCGTTTAACTAAAACATCCAGGAAAGGTAAACTATTATTTGTTTCGTTTTCACACGTGTACTTAATATTACTATGTCGTTTATTAAGATAATCAAGAAAAAGTTTTACGTGTGAAGGATGGTTAAATATTAAGAAAGTGTCATCCACGTATCTTCTGTAATATATGGGTTTAAAACTACTAGGACAATTTTCCAACCAAATTTCTTCGTAATGGCAAAGAAATGCATTTGCTAGTGTTGGGCTTAACGGGGAACCCATAGCTACCCCATCAATTTGGCTGTAAAGGTTGGTATTAAATAAGAAAAGATTATCAAAACACACTATTTCGAGAAGGTTTTTAAATTGAGTCTGAGTGAGGCCATTAATAAGAGTATTATCAGTAGTGATTAACTTATTTAGTATGATATTTAATGTTTCTTTTAACGGGACATTAGTAAACAATGACGAGACATCAAAACTGGCCATAGTAAGAGAATCGGTATGATTGATCTCTTTTATCTCTTTAGCAAAATCAAACGAGTTGTTAATAGAATAATCATTAAAGGTGAGTTTTGAAAGCAAGGGAACGAAGAATTTGGCTAAATTATAATTGAATGTACCACATGCCGAAAGAATAGGTCTTAGTGGGAAATTTGGCTTATGGACTTTAGGTAAACCATATAGAATTCCTGGATTGGAACCAGAAGCAAATAAAAAATTGTATGTATTGTCAGCAATAATATTACTATTTTTTAATTTACGCAAACACCTATTAAGTTTATCTTCGAGTTTTAGTAATTTAGACAGAACATTCTCTTTTACCCTTTTAAATTTAGACGTATCCGACAAAATTGTCTCCATTCTATTTATGTAAACTGTTGAATCAATCAGCACTACTCCTTTACCCTTATCCGGTTTTGTAATGATGACAGAGTTATCCTTTTTCAAATTATTAAGAATTTTAAAATCTTGCTTATTAAAGGGGGAGAAAACACCTTATGGGGTTTTAAAATTATAAAAATTCTTAAAAGAGATGCTCTCCACTTGTTTTAACCAAGTTATGAAACGAGAAATTTGGTCGGATCTCACAATTCTTATATTCATGAGAAGATTTTCAAAGCAACAGAAAAATTTATAAAAATTTAGTTTATAATGAGGTAGATCAAAATTTAAGCCTAACGACAATATTTCTTTCTCTCTAATACTTAAAGCTCTATTAGAGAAATTAAAATAAATTATCTGGATTATTAAAAACGACTGAGTGATTCCAATTTTTTCCAATTTGGCAGCATGTATCCTTTTATGTCTATTGACAATTTTATCACAGCAAGTTGAAATTTAGTAACTAAACAATGATCAATATAAGACACCCTAATTTTAGACCAACAGAGAATTCTTATTTTAGCTGAGAAAACTCACTGTTTTAGTTTTCGATTGAAGCTCCAAATTTAATAATTTATGTTGCCATGATTTATATAGTTTGGAGTTATGGGGCGTTTATTATAAAGTTTAAATCTAAGGAAATTAGGCACAATATTATAACTTTTGCACTTAGACAAGAAACTCTCATCACAAATAGCCTTGTGTCAGTTTCAAATAGACTCTTTCACATTGTCTGTAATAGTTCAATGTCGATCGGCCATATCTCTGGGTTAATATCAAACTATTGACTTCTCCTTAGGGAAACGGAGCTTACAGATGAAAAGAAGAATCAACACAACGGCAACATTTCATTATTTGTACATCAGACGTTTCGACAAATCTTTTGTCATCATCAGTGAGTTAAGTCTTAAAACCTTAAAACAAAATTGAAAAGTGAAAGTTACATCATACAATATTAAAACCATTTAAAATTAAACCTTAAAGCAAAATGAAAATTGCATCAATACAAAATTAAAATCATTTTAAATTTCATCACTATAAAAACTAAATTAAATTAATTTCATCACTATAAAAACTAAAATTAAATTTCCTCAATAGGTAAATACCATGTTTACATCCACCTCCATACTTGGCAAGTCTAAGGGAATACTGGATGGTCCAAGGATTAGAAAGGATATGTCTGTGAAAAACGGTTGGTTTAGTTTAAAGAGTTGTACTTTGTAGGATGACTATTATTATTAAGGAGGGTTTGTTTCTATAGATGTACAAAGATTCTAAAATTCGAGTTCTGTACGGTTATTGGATCTAGTTAAAGTTCAAACTGAGTTTTGTGAAGGGGATGGTCGTTTTCAATTACTATGGTTTCTAATTGCGGATTGTGGGAGGGCTACTGAGGGGACGGTTGGTACGACTTGACAAGCCCAAATGTTGAGAAAGGCGCACCTCCAGTTGGAGTTGAGTGCTGCCAATATACGCACGCTTACAGCTGTCGCACGTGTATTTGTAACAACATTGGGGCATACAGTTTTGGGAATTCATCTTTGATGTCTCGTCATTGTTTACTAATGTCCCGTTAAAAGAAACATTAAATATCATACTAAATAAGTTATTCACTACTGATAATACTCTTATTAATGGCCTCACTCAGACTCAATTTAAAAACCTTCTCGAATAGTGTGTTTTGATAATCTTTTCTTATTTATACCAACCTGTTACAGCCAAATTGATGGGGTACGCTATGGGTTTCCCCGTTAAGCCCAACACTAGCAAATGCATTTCTTTGCCATATTACGAAGAAATTTGGTTGGAAAATTGTCCTAGTAGTTTTAAACCCTATATTACAGAAGATACGTGGATGACACTTTCTTAATATTTAAACCATCCTTCACACGTAAACTTTTTCTTGATTATCTTAATAAACGACATAGTAATATTAAGTACACGTGTGAAAACGAAACAAATAATGTTTACCTTTTCCTGGATGTTTTAGTTAAACGGGCCCATAATAAGTTCCATACTTCACTATTTCGGAAACAAACTTTTACTGGCTTGGGAACCATTATTTAAGTTGTATGTTTTATAAATATAAGATTAGTGCTATAGTAACATTATTAACAAGAAGTTACCGTATTTGTTTCGGATTACTTTTCGGTAAACGAAGAATTAAATTTTTAAAACAGTACTCTATTAACAATTACTACCCTTCTCATCTATTCGATAACCAATTAAAGAAATTTTTAAATAACACTTTGATACTAAACTCCCCATACTACAGTAACAAAAAGAACCAGATATATTAAATTACCTTTTTATGTTATTTATCATTGCGTATTCGAGGTGAATTGTCCAAACTACTCAAGTCTAGTTATCCCCAATAAATTTAGATTCGCCTTCGTCAACCCACTTAAATTATCAAATTTTTTAAAGTTCAAGATGAATTCCCCAAAACTGTAGCCCCACTGTTGTTTACAATACACGTGCGACAGCTGTAAGGCTGCGTATATTGGCAGCACTCAACTCCAACTGGAGGTGCGCCTTTCTCAACATTTGGCTTGTCAGTCCGTACCAACCGTCCCCTCAGTAGCCCTCCACAATCCGCAATTAGAAACCATAGTAATGAAAACGACCATCCCTTCACAAAACTCAGTTTGAAATTTTAACTAGATCCAATAACCGTACAGAACTCCGATTTTAGAATCTTTGTACATCTATAGAAACAACCCTCCTTAATAAAAATAGCTCATCCTACAAATTACAACTCTTTTAAACTACAACCAACCGTTTTCACAGACATATCCTTTCTAATCCTCTGACCATCCAGTATTCCCTAGACTTTGCCAAGTATGGAGGTGGATGTAAACATTGTGTATTTACCTATTGAGGTAATTTAATTTTAGTTTTTATAGTGATGAAATTTAATTTAATTTTAGTTTTTATAGTGATGAAATTTAAATGATTTTAATTTTGTATTGATGCAATTTTCATTTGCTTTAAGGTTTTAATTTTAATGGTTTTAATATTGTATTGATGTAACTTTCACTTTTCAATTTTGTTTTAAGGTTTTAAGACTTAACTCACTGATGATGACAAAATTTGTCGAAACGTCTGATGTACAAATAAATGAAAATGTTTGCCGTTGTGTTGATTCTTCTTTTCATCTGTAAGCTCCGTTTCCCTAAGGAGAAGTCAATAGTTTTGATATTAACCAGAGATATGGCCGATCGACATTGAACTATTACAGACAATGTGAAAGAGTCTATTTGAAACTGAACAAGGCATTGTGATGAGAGTTTCTTGTCTAAGTGCAAAAGTTATAATATTGTGCCTAATTTCCTTAGATTTAAACTTTATAATAAACGCCTCCATAACTCCAAACTATATAATCATGGCAACATAATTATTAAATTTGGAGCTTCAATCGAAAACTAAAACAGTGAGTTTTCTCAAGCTGAAATATAAGAATTCTCTGTTTGGTCTAAAATCTAGGGTGTCTTATATTGATTATCATTGTTTGTTACTAATTTCAAACTTGCTGTGATAAAATTGTCAATAGACATAAAAGGATACATGCTGCCAATTGGAAAAATTGGGAATCACTCAGTCGTTTTTTAATAATCCAGATAATTTTATTTTTAATTTCTCTAATAAGCTTTAAGTATTAGAGAGAAAGAAATATTGTCGTTAGGCTTAAATTTTGATCTACCTCATTATAAACTAAATTTTTATAAATTTTTCTCTGGCTTTGAAAATCTTCTCATGAATATTAAGAATTGTGAGATCCGACCAAATTTCTCGTTTCATAACTTGGTAACAAGTGGAGAGCATCTCTTTTAAGAATTTTTATAATTTTAAACCCCATAAGGTGTTTTCTCCCCTCTTAATAAGCAAGATTTTAAAATTCTTAATAATTTGAAAAAGGATAACTCTGTCATCATTACAAAACCGGATAAGGGTAAAGGAGTCGTGCTGATTGATTCAACAGTTTACATAAATAGAATGGACAATTTTGTCGGATACGTCTAATTTAAAGGGTAAAAGAATGTTCGTCTAAATTACTAAACTCGAAGATAAACTTAATAGGTGTTTGCGTAAATTAAAAATAGTAATATTATTGCTGACAATACATACAATTTTTTATTTGCTTCTGGTTCCAATCCAGGAATTCTATATGGTTTACCTAAAGTCCATAAGCCAATTTCCCACTAAGACCTATTCTTTCGGCATGTGGTACATTCAATTATAATTTAGCCAAATTCTTCGTTCCCTTCTTTCAAAACTCACCTTTAATGATTATCTATTAACAACTCGTTTGATTTTGCTAAAGAGATAAAAGAGATCAATCATACCGATTCTCTTACTAATGGCCAGTTTTTGATGTCTCGTCATTGTTTACTAATGTCCCGTTAAAAGAAACATTAAATATCATACTAAATAAGTTATTCACTACTGATAATACTCTTATTAATGGCCTCACTCAGACTCAATTTAAAAACCTTCTCGAAATAGTGTGTTTTGATAATCTTTTCTTATTTAATACCAACCTTTACAGCCAAATTGATGGGGTAGCTATGGGTTCCCCGTTAAGCCCAACACTAGCAAATGCATTTCTTTGCCATTACGAAGAAATTTGGTTGGAAAATTGTCCTAGTAGTTTTAAAACCCATATATTACAGAAGATACGTGGATGACACTTTCTTAATATTTAACCATCCTTCACACGTAAAACTTTTTCTTGATTATCTTAATAAACGACATAGTAATATTAAGTACACGTGTGAAAACGAAACAAAATAGTTTACCTTTCCTGGATGTTTTAGTTTAACGGGCCCATAATAAGTTCCATACTTCACTATTTCGGAAACAAACTTTTACTGGCTTGGGAACCAATTATTTAAGTTGTATGTTTTATAAATATAAGATTAGTGCTATAGTAACATTATTAACAAGAAGTTACCGTATTTGTTCGGATTACTTTTTGGTAAACGAAGAATTTAAATTTTTAAAACAGTACTTATTAACAATTACTACCCTTCTCATCTATTCGATAACCAATTAAAGAAATTTTTAAATAACACTTTTGATACTAAACTCCCCATAACTACAGTACAAAAAGAAACCAGATATATTAAATTACCTTTTTATGGTTATTTATCATTGCGTATTCGAGGGAATTGTCCAAACTACTCAAGTTAGTTATCCCCAAATAAATTTTAGATTCGCCTTCGTCAACCCACTTAAATTATCAAATTTTTTAAAGTTCAAAGATGAATTCCCCAAAACTGTATGCCCCAATGTTGTTTACAAATACACGTGCGACAGCTGTAAGGCTGCGTATATTGGCAGCACTCAACTCCAACTGGAGGTGCGCCTTTCTCAACATTTGGGCTTGTCAGTCCGTACCAACCGTCCCCTCAGTAGCCCTCCACAATCCGCAATTAGAAACCATAGTAATGAAAACGACCATCCCCTTCACAAAACTCAGTTTGAAATTTTAACTAGATCCAATAACCGTACAGAACTCCGAATTTTAGAATCTTTGTACATCTATAGAAACAAACCCTCCCTTAATAAAATAGCTCATCCTACAAATTACAACTCTTTTAAACTAACCAACCGTTTTTCACAGACATATCCTTTCTAATCCTCTGACCATCCAGTATTCCCTTAGACTTTGCCAAGTATGGAGGTGGATGTAAACATTGTGTATTTACCTATTGAGGTAATTTAATTTTAGTTTTTATAGTGATGAAATTTAATTTAATTTTAGTTTTTATAGTGATGAAATTTAAATGATTTTAATTTTGTATTGATGCAATTTTCATTTTGCTTTAAGGTTTTAATTTTAATGGTTTTAATATTGTATTGATGTAACTTTCACTTTTCAATTTTGTTTTAAGGTTTTAAGACTTAACTCACTGATGATGACAAAAATTTGTCGAAACGTCTGATGTACAAATAAATGAAAATGTTTGCCGTTGTGTTGATTCTTCTTTTCATCTGTAAGCTCCGTTTCCCTAAGGAGAAGTCAATAGTTTTGATATTAACCCAGAGATATGGCCGATCGACATTGAACTATTACAGACAATGTGAAAGAGTCTATTTGAAACTGAACAAGGCTATTTGTGATGAGAGTTTCTTGTCTAAGTGCAAAAGTTATAATATTGTGCCTAATTTCCTTAGATTTAAACTTTATAATAAACGCCTCCATAACTCCAAACTATATAAATCATGGCAACATAAATTATTAAATTTGGAGCTTCAATCGAAAACTAAAACAGTGAGTTTTCTCAAGCTGAAATATAAGAATTCTCTGTTTGGTCTAAAATCTAGGGTGTCTTATATTGATTATCATTGTTTAGTTACTAAATTTCAAACTTGCTGTGATAAAATTGTCAATAGACATAAAAGGATACATGCTGCCAAATTGGAAAAATTGGGAATCACTCAGTCGTTTTTTAATAATCCAGATAATTTTATTTTTAATTTCTCTAATAGAGCTTTAAGTATTAGAGAGAAAGAAATATTGTCGTTAGGCTTAAATTTTGATCTACCTCATTATAAACTAAATTTTTATAAATTTTCTCTGGCTTTGAAAATCTTCTCATGAATATTAAGAATTGTGAGATCCGACCAAATTTCTCGTTTCATAACTTGGTAAAACAAGTGGAGAGCATCTCTTTTAAGAATTTTTATAATTTTAAACCCCATAAGGTGTTTTCTCCCCTCTTTAATAAGCAAGATTTTAAAATTCTTAATAATTTGAAAAAGGATAACTCTGTCATCATTACAAAACCGGATAAGGGTAAAGGAGTCGTGCTGATTGATTCAACAGTTTACATAAATAGAATGGAGACAATTTTGTCGGATACGTCTAAATTTAAAAGGGTAAAAGAGAATGTTCTGTCTAAATTACTAAAACTCGAAGATAAACTTAATAGGTGTTTGCGTAAATTAAAAAATAGTAATATTATTGCTGACAATACATACAATTTTTTATTTGCTTCTGGTTCCAATCCAGGAATTCTATATGGTTTACCTAAAGTCCATAAGCCAAATTTCCCACTAAGACCTATTCTTTCGGCATGTGGTACATTCAATTATAATTTAGCCAAATTCTTCGTTCCCTTGCTTTCAAAACTCACCTTTAATGATTATTCTATTAACAACTCGTTTGATTTTGCTAAAGAGATAAAAGAGATCAATCATACCGATTCTCTTACTATGGCCAGTTTTGATGTCTCGTCATTGTTTACTAATGTCCCGTTAAAAGAAACATTAAATATCATACTAAATAAGTTATTCACTACTGATAATACTCTTATTAATGGCCTCACTCAGACTCAATTTAAAAACCTTCTCGAAATAGTGTGTTTTGATAATCTTTTCTTATTTAATACCAACCTTTACAGCCAAATTGATGGGGTAGCTATGGGTTCCCCGTTAAGCCCAACACTAGCAAATGCATTTCTTTGCCATTACGAAGAAATTTGGTTGGAAAATTGTCCTAGTAGTTTTAAACCCATATATTACAGAAGATACGTGGATGACACTTTCTTAATATTTAACCATCCTTCACACGTAAAACTTTTTCTTGATTATCTTAATAAACGACATAGTAATATTAAGTACACGTGTGAAAACGAAACAAATAATAGTTTACCTTTCCTGGATGTTTTAGTTTAACGGGCCCATAATAAGTTCCATACTTCACTATTTCGGAAACAAACTTTTACTGGCTTGGGAACCAATTATTTAAGTTGTATGTTTTATAAATATAAGATTAGTGCTATAGTAACATTATTAACAAGAAGTTACCGTATTTGTTCGGATTACTTTTCGGTAAACGAAGAATTTAAATTTTTAAAACAGTACTTTATTAACAATTACTACCCTTCTCATCTATTCGATAACCAATTAAAGAAATTTTTAAATAACACTTTTGATACTAAACTCCCCATAACTACAGTACAAAAAAAACCAGATATATTAAATTACCTTTTTATGGTTATTTATCATTGCGTATTCGAGGTGAATTGTCCAAACTACTCAAGTTTAGTTATCCCCAAATAAATTTTAGATTCGCCTTCGTCAACCCACTTAAATTATCAAATTTTTTAAAGTTCAAAGATGAATTCCCCAAAACTGTATGCCCCAATGTTGTTTACAAATACACGTGCGACAGCTGTAAGGCTGCGTATATTGGCAGCACTCAACTCCAACTGGAGGTGCGCCTTTCTCAACATTTGGGCTTGTCAGTCCGTACCAACCGTCCCCTCAGTAGCCCTCCACAATCCGCAATTAGAAACCATATAGAAAACGACCATCCCCTTCACAAAACTCAGTTTGAAATTTTAACTAGATCCAATAACCGTACAGAACTCCGAATTTTAGAATCTTTGTACATCTATAGAAACAAAACCTCCCTTAATAATAATAGCTCATCCTACAAATTACAACTCTTTTAAACTAACCAACCGTTTTTCACAGACATATCCTTTCTAATCCTCTGACCATCCAGTATTCCCTTAGACTTTGCCAAGTATGGAGGTGGATGTAAACATTGTGTATTTACCTATTGAGGTAATTTAATTTTAGTTTTTATAGTGATGAAATTTAATTTAATTTTAGTTTTTATAGTGATGAAATTTAAATGATTTTAATTTTGTATTGATGCAATTTTCATTTTGCTTTAAGGTTTTAATTTTAATGGTTTTAATATTGTATTGATGTAACTTTCACTTTTCAATTTTGTTTTAAGGTTTTAAGACTTAACTCACTGATGATGACAAAAGATTTGTCGAAACGTCTGATGTACAAATAAATGAAAATGTTTGCCGTTGTGTTGATTCTTCTTTTCATATATATATAATATATATATGAAAATTGTTTCACGAAAGTAACACGTGAAAAATATTTATGATGAATAAAACCACGAAGGAAAGGAAACACAGAATGGTGCTCAAGCGCTTTCGTCTAATGACATCCTCAGGAACACTGAAGTACATAGAGACTTACAGCCTATATATAGGTTACAGAAAATATATATATATATATATATATATATATATATATATATATATATCATACATACAATAAACGGAGAAATAAAATTAAAGGATTGTGGGAGGGGCATGCAAATTTGTAAGGAAAAACTATCGATTTTTAGCACAAGATCAAATGAATTGTTTCCAACCAATGTTATAAAAAAAAATACAAATTTATGCTGGAAATCTGCCCGGGTTTTAGCACTCTGCCCTTCATGTATATAAAAATAAATTGAAAAATAAAAGTTATTAGAGTGGCATACAAGTTTACCAAAGATTTAGCGTTCTACCCTTCTTATCTAAATCTGTTCTGAAGGAATTCATAACAACAGGATCGAGTTGAAAAAGACCTTTGCTTATGTTGAAGTTATTTGTAAGTTGGATAATGGCAGACTCAAGAATATTTCTATTAACAATGTTGCTAGAGTGAAATAAAACTGAAGCATTATTCCAATCAATACAGTGGGATAACTCTGACAAATGGGCAAAAAGGGCACTGGACGACTGTCCTGTTCTAACGGAATATTGATGCTGTTTTATACGTGTGTGCAAATCCTTTCCCGTCTGACCTATGTAAAAGGAATCACATTGTTTACAACCAATTTTATAGATAATGCCTGAATTATTGGTAGGGCTATTTTTTACTATGATATTTTTCACAATATTGTTATATGAAAATACTACATTAATATCCAAAAGTTTAAGTACATTAGCAATGCCTAAAAAGCCCGGGAAAAATGAAAGTACTAAAATATTTTTTGACAAAGTACGAGTGTTATTATTGACACGATAGAAAGTTCGTTTTGCCTTGTTGAGACAAGATTCCATAAACGCAGATGGATAACACAGATCACTTCCAATACCGTTGATTTTTTTCTAATTCGGCATCGATGTATTCCGGACTGGCGATCCTAACAAGTTTTTGGGATGGCCATGGGCAACCCTTTGTCGCCCCTCCTCTCCAATATTTATATGGAGTTTTTCGAAATTACTTACATTCCGAGAATCCTGGGGGTTGGCATCCCTTGGTTGCGGTACGTCGACGATATTTTGTGTATCTGGCCCATGAATCGTGACCTGGATAACTTCCTCCTTCAGTTAAATGATCAAGTCCCCTCCATTAAGTTTACTTTAGAAGTGGAACAAGACAATTCAATCCCGTTTTTGGATGTGCGTGTACATAGGGAAAGCCCAGGTTTTAAGTTTAGTATCTATCGGAAAAAATCAAACAATTTGTCCTACGTACACTTTTACTCGGGACATGACACCCCGACTAAGAAGGTCATTTTTTCTTCACTGTTTCTCCGCGCCCTTGGGATCGCCAGTCCGAATACATCGATGCCGAATTAGAAAAAATCAACGGTATTGGAAGTGATCTGTGCTATCCATCTGCGTTTATGGAATCTTGTCTCAACAAGGCAAAACGAACTTTCTATCGTGTCAATAATAACACTCGTACTTTGTCAAAAAATATTTCAGTACTTCCATTTTTCCCGGGCTTTTTAGGCATTGCTAATGTACTTAAACTTTTGGATATTAATGTAGTATTTTCATATAACAATATTGTGAAAAATATCATAGTAAAAAATAGCCCTACCAATAATTCAGGCATTATCTATAAAATTGGTTGTAAACAATGTGATTCCTTTTATGTACATAGGTCAGACGGGAAAGGATTTGCACACACGTATAAAACAGCATCAATATTCCGTTAGAACAGGACAGTCGTCCAGTGCCCTTTTTGTTCATTTGTCAGAGTTATCCCACTGTATTGATTGGAATAATGCTTCAGTTTTATTTCTAGCAACATTGTTAACAGAAATATTCTTGAGTCTGCCATTATCCAACTTACAAATAACTTCAACATAAGCAAAGGTCTTTTTCAACTCGATCCTGTTGTTTTGAATTCCTTCAGAACAGATTTAGATAAGAAGGGTAGAACGCTAAATCTTTGGTAAACTTGTATGCCACTCTAATAACTTTTATTTTTCAATTTATTTTTATATACATGAAGGGCAGAGTGCTAAAACCCGGGCAGATTTCCAGTATAAATTTGTATTTGTTTTTATAACATTGGTTGGAAACAATTCATTTGATCTTGTGCTAAAAATCGATAGTTTTTCCTTACAAATTTGTATGCCCCTCCCACAATCCTTTAATTTTTAATTTTATTTCTCCGTTTATTATATATATATATATATATATTTTTTTTTTCTGTAACCTATATATAGGCTGTAACTCTTTATGTACTTCAGTGTTCCTGAGGATGTCATTAGACGAAAGCGCTTGAGCACCATTCTATGTTTCCTTTCCTTCGTGGTTTTATTCATCATATATATATATATATATATATATATATATACTTTTCAGTGTTTTAATATGGTGCCAAAAATCCCACCTTCGCCCTCACGTCTCACCCCTCGGCCCTCACCCCATTAAAAATTCGAACGCCCCCTCTAATTTCAATTCTTGGGGAAAGCATTGTTGTAACCTCTCCCTCTGCTAACATTGTTGCTAATATTGTCTTTGATAGCGCTGAGAGACATTGACTGAGGCGCATTGTGGTGGGATGGCGGGGGTCGAACCGTGAATGTAAACACCGCCAAATCACGGTTAACTCCATTAGAATCAATAACAGACACATACATTGGCGCCTATCAGCCAGAAAATGTTCAGTATATTTCCTTTATTGTTGAAAGATTTCAATTTACGGATTAATCTTGTAAGCGGTACAGCTGGCTTTTAATTAAAGCCAGTAATACACTGCTATATATATTTGAAGTTCATTTGGTATAGTAAGCAAATACATTAAGGTATAAATGTTTAACTCTTTATTTGTAAGTCAATTAAACTTCACTGGGTAACATCTCTCCAAATAATTAAATAGGAGCGTATATATAGGAAAAGTCCTAAACTCCGGCCCTGTATGATCGATCAAAGGTCACGTGTCTCCTGCTCGACCCTGCGTTCTTAGTTGACCGCTGCAAGCCCTGGATCTCAGACGTATATTTGAAGATTTCTCACGTAGACGAAAAATAGTGATGGCTACTTTTGATATTGCGTGTTCGACGTTTATGAAGTAGTATTCGGTAAAGACGGAAAATGTGGCGAATACTGAAAGACGCCCTAGCCCTCCCTCCTTTGAGACTTTTAAGGCTACATTGAACCGTGCGAAGCTTGAGGAGTAAGATGTTCAAATACTCCATGGATATTCTGGCGATAGTTACCCCGAAATACAATCTACTTTTAATATAAAGTTATATTAATATTTTTTTGTAATAATGTTTTAAGATATATTGGTATCTTAAAGATAAATTTGTATTGAAACAAAATAGTTGCCTGAAAGAGGAAAAATGAATAAGTTACCCCGAAATAATAGAATCTATTTTTATTATAAAGTTATATTAATATCTGGTACTTACGTATTAACGGGGTGCCACCACATACTGATGATTGGTTAGGTTAAGTTGTAATATTTTCGTTAGTTGAAAATTTCTAATACATCATCTTTTTTAAATAGCAATATTTTTTTAAGTATTTTTTATACAATTTTCTGAAAAAAATTAATTTTTTAGGCTTATTCATGATGAAAATTTGGGATCTACCAAAAAGTGAAGAAGATGCGGTCTCTTTTTTGCAAGCCTATTAATCATTGTAAATATTTAAAATATAAATCTTTGTAAATATTTTAAAAAATATTGCTATTTAAAAAATATGATGCATTAGAAATTTTCAACTAACGAAAATATTACAACTTAACCAAACCAATCATCAATATGTGGTGGCCCCCGTTAATACGTAAGTACCTGATATTTATTTTGTAATAAGGTTTAAAGATATAATTGTATCTTAAAGATAAATTTGTATTGAAACAAAATAGTTGGCCAAAAGAGGAAAAATGAATAAGTTACCCCGAAATAGAATCTAATTGGGCGAAAGACGAGAAATGAAATAGTTATCTCGAAATACAATCTATTTTTAATATAAAATCATGTTAATGCTTTTTATGTTATAGTTTGAGGATAAAATTGTATATTATGGTGGAAATTTGTTTTGGCATTAAACTTAGTTTATCTTATTCGATTTTTTGTATAAAAGATCGCCTCCCAAATGTCAAATTGACATCGCGGTATTCCAACATGGGAAGCTTAATAGAAAAATTATTAGCGTCGCCCTTTTTTTAAGACTTTACTGGTCTACCCTCCTGGTACCATAAACATATTTGTTTATGCTTAATACCTCTGTCTATTGGGTCGTATTTGGAGACCTTGTCGGTCTACCAGGAGCTGGTAAGTAAAAGCCGTGGGTAAGGTGGGTTTCGTTAGGTGATGTTAAGCTATACTTAGACGATGGTGGTTGTGGTGCTGTGGTGGTTTTTGTGTGGTGGTTATGCTCGTATATATTTTGCTATTGGGGCTTTACATGCATCTGTTTATATATATATATATATATACAACACACACACCCACATATATGTGTGTGTGTGATAATAGGGGATCTATCTATGGGAGTGTATGTGCGTTTGTGTGCACTTTTAATTCGTTCGAAGGTTATTAATATATTCAGGCCATTTATGCCTTCTAAGTCTTCTAAGCCAACTGGCTGATTAAGCCAACTGCCAACTGGCTGATTAAGCCAACTGACGGATTTCGAGTTCTAAACCATGTGATGCTACCTGAGCTCTCATTAAGCTTCTGCATCTCGCAGACGCTGGATGGTCTCTTCCTCTCTCTCCTCCTCTCTCTCCTCTCTCTCTTAGGTTAGGTATACCCCTTTGGGGGGTGAGGCCGTCCCAACTTCTCCCCCAAAGGGGTTAGTGGACTCCCCCATCAAGCTGGGGAAGTTCCCCCCTGTTTTGGGGCGGGGAGCACCCTGGGGGTTGGCACTGGGGGAGGGGGGTTGGCACTGGCACTCATTTGATCAACATTGCAATTGCTCTGTAGTCGTCTTGTTTGCGGCCATACTACTGACAAATAATGAACAAGATGACTTTGTTCATCATATACAGTAAAGTACTGTATAAAAAAAGGCCTCGGAGACCTTGATTTGGACTCTCTTCTTGCAATGGGAGCATTTTTGCATGCGCCTGCCCTTGGCCCCTCCTTTCTGCATAAAAAAATACTCTATTTGTAAATAACATAAACCTCCATTTTTCAGTGCTTAAAATTTTGTTAATAATGGAGATAAAGTTTGAGAAATGCGCTTAGAATACTGATTGACGGATTCCATCACGCAAAACTACAACGCAGTGAAGCTGATACGTTTGCACTCGCGAAGGAGGGGAATGGCAACAATTTTGGGGTGGAACGGATCTTTCGCGATCGCATCTTCTGGGACAGGATCATGATCAAGATCTTTTGCAATCGGATTTTCTGGATCAGGATCGGGATCTTTTCTTTGAATGGAATCGGTTAACATCTTAAATTTGAATCAGATCATCTGCATATAGGCATATAGGAATCAAACCAGGAGTTCTGTTCCATTCGGACCAACAGTGAAAATTGAAAATATGAGAAATCATTTTTAAGTGTTCTTCTTTATTTCAATCTACTTTATTTAATTATTTAAAAGAAAATGGGTAAAGATGACGTATAGAATCACTGTTATAAGAGTATTTAAATGTTACTATCTATCCATACATATATCCATACGTACGTACGCATATAAATAAAAACACGCATATTAATTTATCAATTAAATGTAATATGAATCACTCTTATAAGGGTATTTAAATTTTACTAGCCATCTATACATTCATACCTACATCTTTCCATACATTCCATTACTCATCCATCTATATATGCACGTTCGCACATACATACACATTAAAATTACTTATGAATTAAATGAAATGCATTTAATGTGTAGCCAAGAATATTTGCATATTTAACAAGAAACTGTCATGAACTAAAGAGGAATTCCGCAGAAAAGCAAAGAATGGAAGGATGTCTTCCGAACGATAATTAAGTATAAAGGAAAGCAATCTTCAAACCTCAAAATGTCTCAAAAACATTACAATTAACTGAACGTTTCTCTAATGTATAAAGTTATATTCAGTAGAAGAGATAAAAAATTTAATTTTACTTAAATTTCTTAAAATGATGAAAATAATCAAGAAATCATAAGATAAAATACTTGTACATTCATATAATATGATACGATACGATATCATACAATAAATTATACTATACAATACGATAATATTTGTCAAAGTATTATGATAATAAATGGGTCATCTTTATATTGATGTTACCTTATTACGGTAAGGAAACGCAATAAGATCACGCATAAATAAATATATTTATTATGCGACGAAATCTATGGTTTTGGTTCAGTGTTGAGATATTTCACGCAAAAAAATGAAAGCAGGAGTAGCGACGTTTCGCTCCAATCACTAAAGCATTCTCAAGCTTTATTAACATAAAAAACAGAGAATCTTTTATATACTCTTAAAAGGCTTAAAACGGGGGTGGGGAGTCTCGAGGGGCTGGAAGTGAAGTTGGGTGTGGTCACAAATGGTTAATAAAGGTACCCCAGGTGTGAGTATAAAAATATAAGTTAATAAGAATTAACATCAGATAAGGTTACAAAGATTCATTAAACAATAAAATAGAGAACTAAATAATAATGCAGATCTTTATGAGTTCGAGGAAATAGGCGGCAGGTATGGGTAGTGTTTTGGACTGTAGGCAAATAGACCTGCCGCCTATTTCCTCGAACTCATGAAAATCTATATTGTAGACCCCTGCTTCCAATTTCGAGAGAAATTTTACAAACAAACTTCAGGTTTACCTATGCGATCCCCCCTTTCACCTGTCTTAGCCAATCTTTTCACGGAACACTTCGAAACGGACTTGCTACGAACCATCTTAACTCAGAACAGCCCTATTACATGGCTATGGTATGTGGATAACATCCTCCTCCTATGGCCAGATGATTTAAACTTCCAAGCCTTCTTCGACAACATTAATCAATCACTCCCACCATCAAATTCACCGCAGAGTGGGAAGCGCAGAATACTCTCCCGTTTCTAGACCTGAGGCTACACATGAATACCACCACCATTAGTACTTCCATCTACAGAAAGTCTACACACACAAACATACACATACACTACCTCTCGAACCACCTCACTTCCACAAAAAAGCAGTGCTCATTTCTTTCTTCCTCCGGTCACTGCGCCTCTCACACCACGAGTTTCTAAATGAAGAAATACAGCACATAAAAGACACCTTCCTGAGTCTTACCTACCCGATCCATTTCACAGAAGACGCATTCAACAAAACCACCAGGAAACAAAGATCACCGAGATCCGCACCCAACACTAATAATGACAACAGGAGAATACGTATCCCATACATATCTACACTCCACAGCACCAACGACACTCCCGAAACAACTCACCGCAGTCTTCAGCACTAATTCCACCATAAAACATACAGTACACAACACACCCCACCAGAAGAAAGGACTGGTCTACGCAGGGGCGTACCTAAAGTATTTGGCACCCGGGGCGGATCCTTCCTTTGGAACCCCCCATATAATTTTAAAATTTAAACACACAAAAATATATTATGTTTGCAAGTAGATTTTTAAAATCAAAAGGTATAAAGCATGAACATGCATAACAAGCATGAACTATTATGACTTGAAATACATTAACTGAACAAATTGTCTGTTATTATTATTATTATTTGGGGGTGGGGGGGGTTAAATGCAAACACGACTCCTAAAACAGCAGAAAAATATGAGCATTACTCACAAATAACTAGACTACTGGCAAAACGAAAATTAACAGTATATCCAGTAAATAAAGAAGTAAAATAAATCACGACATCACGACGATGCATTTATGAACACTTAAACATCATAATGATACCACATTGTCAAAAATTATTGTATAACTACCATGATATTGTTATAAACACCAGCACTTTATGCTTTATCATAATTATTTAATGAAACATACCTCATGTATGTGGAGTCACAGTGTCAAGTGAACAAGACTTGGAATGTCAGTTGCAGCCAGCTGGCTATGCTCAACAAACTGATGACTAAAACGTCAACAAACGTTCGACTTTCGACGTAATTTTTATCAAATATTTAATTTTTCGTTTGTAAATTTTGTATTGCCAATAAAAATAAAAATTTATTTTATAGTGGAAATTAACATTAAGCTGTTGTAATAGTTTGAACATTTAAAAAAAAAAATTTCTTACTTTGGCGAATTTTTCACTTGGTTTGAAAACTTGTACTGGTATTTCAACTCTCCCGATGGCACTTCCCTCCTGGCTGTCACCCGGGGCGGACCGCCCCCCTCGCACCCCCCTTAGTACGCCACTGGGTCTACGCCATCCCCTGCTACGACTGTGAAAACTGCTACATCGGAGAAACTGGAAACACTCTAAACAAGAAGATAACAGACCACGAATAAGCGATCCGCACCGGTAGTACTTCAAACACCATCTACAACCACAACAGAAACACAGGACATCAAATTAACTTCAAGGAGGACCACGTCATCCTTCACGCACCACATTACCCAACGAGGCTCCTCTACGAATCAGCTCTTACACAACACACAAAAGACTTTAAACAAGGGCAGGCAGGAAAATATCACATATAACCCTTTAATTTACTCCTCAATAAACAAAAAACACTATTGATAAATCCAAACAACTAATTGTACATGCAGTATAGGGAATTCGTACACAAACAAAACATTCACATAGTACGTATACAAGAAACAAAACTAAAACGCACACACAAAACGCACACCATCAGTGACCACGGCGATCGGTCAAGATCGTACTGGGGGTCACGAGGGTGGACTCATCACTTACATACGTAAAAGCATTACCTACACTGATAACACCCAAAACATTACAAGTACAATCCAAGCAGATAACACGATAGAAATACAGGCAGTTAACATGCAGACCACGCAAAACACACGCAAAACACAACACCACACTCATCAACATTTACATCCCACCAGATAGTTCACTTCAGGTGCCAGCCAATTACAGTCCACAGTTACACAATCTGGCCTTTCTCACTAATGTCATTTTAGGAGGAGATTTCAACGCTAAAGATACTGGTTGGTACCTGCACAACCAAAGCAACACCAGAGGCGCCAACATAGCCACACAACTAAACAGCCTCTTCATTCTTAACAATACACAAGAACATACACACATACCACATCAAGCAGGATACTCAAACTTCTCCCCAGACATAACGTTCTGTTCCCCCTCACTAACAACACATACACACTGGAGAAGAGAAAAACAACTGACATCAAATCACCTGCCCATCATCATTACAACACGTTCTACACTCTGCCCCAACAGCCTTAGGCACACTTACAGAAATTACAAGAAAGCTGGTTGGGAACAGTTCAAAATACAGACTGAGGAACAATTCACCACATTAAACAGCACACCCATCATAAACATCAATACAACATTCAAGACACTTAATCAGATCATCAATAATGCAAACAAATACATACCCAAGGGCAACATTAGGAAATACAACCCAAATTACACTAGAGAAATAGCCCACCTCATAAGGCAACGTAACAACCTCAAACATAACACACAGAAGCCATAAAACAGCAGATACAACAGCTCAACACAGAAATAAAAAACAAACTTAAAGAAAAACAAATAGAAACATTTAGGGAATTCATAACACTAAACCACTCCACAGATACATCCAGGCTATACAAGACTATAAACAGCATTACCCACTCTAACAGCAGCTTCACACCTCACACGCAGCTATCTGTCGCAGCCAAAATAATATCCCAACATATGCACAACAAGCTAACATTCTAGTTAATCACTACGCAAAGATAAGTCACTTAAACAGAGACAACAACCAGGAACACGCAGACAGACAAACAGCCAGACACAAGAAAACCTACAGACCCTACCCGACCATTACACCCTTCAATACAGACCAGACCACCAAGATCATCAAAAACATTAAGAATTCGAAGGCTACTGGACCAGACAACATATCTAACATCCACCTTAAACACTTGGGCCCACAGGGAATACTAGCTCTCACAAACATCAGCACATATTCATACCAACAATGTATTATTCCTGACATATGGAAAGAAGGTAAAATTATTACACTACTCAAACCAAACAAAAATCCAACAGAACCAGCTTCCTATAGACCCACTACTTTACTATGCACACCTTCCAAAGTAACAGAAAGACTAATCTTACAAATCACCAACCCACACATACCACTATCGCCTACTCAACATGGATTCAGACCTCACCACTCAACCACGACATTACTCACTAACCTCACGCAGCACATCATGGATGGCATCAACTCCAGACGACCAGCTCAACGTACACTATTAGCAACAATAGACATTAGTAAAACATTTGATGCTATCCCACGCTTCCCTCTCGTAAACAAAATACTCAACACAAATATGCACAATAACACCAAACGGTGGCTGAGCAACTATCTTTCAGGAAGATACTCACATGTCACATTTAATGGCAAGTCATCCAAAAACAAGCTTTTTTCGAACGGGGTCCCTCAAGGCTCTCTTCTCTCACCAACACTGTTCAACTTATACATGCTTGACATTCCAACACCCATAGATAACAAGCTTACCTTATCATCATATGCAAATGACATCACTAACGTCCGCCCACAACAACATCGACACCGCTACAAATAACCTACAAACACATAAACAGTATAGAAGACTGGCTCACACACAACAGACAAAGTAGCGCCCACAAATCAACCATCACCTTGCTAACAAGCAACACAAAATAACACCAGATAACTCTACAGATTACTCTGGTCTACAAAAAAAAAATCTGCTTCTCCCAATTTAATGGGTGATCTAAACTAATTTTGGAGTGCTGAATCTGAAAATCACATTAGTTTTTCTCTATCGGGTCAGGTTATCTAGATATCTGTAACCCTTATTTAGACGTTTACAAGCAGAATACACTCAAAACTTGAAAGTTCAGTATCACAGAGAGAAGAAATTTTTGAAAGTCTACTTATAAATCTACTTTTATTTGCATTTGTAGTAAAACAGAACAGAACAGAACAGAACAAAAAAGGATACGTACACATGCATTATTACATATCAACTGCTACATATAGTTCACTTTCTTAGAAGTGAGTTTTCGTGGATTTGCGTCTATACTCAGTAGAGCCTTCCCGTTTTATCAGTTTTATCATCCAACAAAAGTCACCATTCATGCAAGGGCCCCATCGTCTTGGTAGTTTTTTTTCCATCATTGCAATGTCCTGATGAATACGCCCTCCGTGTTCATCTGACACTGAGCCAAGGTTATCTGGAAAGAAGTCCAGATGGCTGTGCAAAAAATGGATCTTCAGAGACATTCTAGCCCCAAGTTGTTGGTATGCATCCAGCAGCTCGGTGACCATTGCTTCATAGTGAGGGAACTTTGTTGAGCCTAAGAAGTTGTCACAAAGATTCTTAAAAGAATTCCAGGCTCTTAATTCCTTTGCAGTGAGAGTGCTCAAAAACTGTTCATCCTTTAAAAGCACTCTTATTTGGGGACCAATAAAAACACCTTCTTTCATCTTCGCATCATTAACGCTAGGAAATTTTGAATGCAAATATTTGAATGCAGCTTCTTCTGTGTCAAGCGCTTTGACAAAGTTCTTTATCAACCCTAATTTGATATGCAGAGGGGGCAAAATAATCCTTTCTTGATCAACTAATGGATCATACTTCATACTATGTTGTCCTGGCACAAAGGCTTCACGTGGTGGCCAGTCCTTCTTTACATAATGCTGCTGTGTTGCTCTACTGTCCCATAAACACAGAAAGCACATGTACTTGGTAAAGCCACCCTGCATTCCCCAGAGAAGTCCTACCCCTTTTAGGTCTCCACAAATCTTCCACTTATATTGATCATGCTTGATTGCATTCAGAAGTATTACCATCTTCTCATATGACTCCTTGAGATGAACTGAGTGTCCAATTGGAATGCTTGGGTGAACGTCCCCATTGTGTAACAAAACAACTTTAAGACTCCGCTTACTAGAGTCAATGAACAGACGCCACTCGTCTGGAACATGTTCTATTTTAAAATATGAGAATAAACTTTCCAAATCTGAGCAGTAACATAGCTGATTTACAGTTTGAAAGTAGCACGCTATGTCGGAGCTTCTCTTGCGAAAAGAAGTAATGCGCACATCACCCTGAACTAAGTTCCACTCCTTAAGTCTCGAAGCTAAAAGTTCAGCCTTGCCCTTTGAAAGATATAAGTCCCTAACCAAGTCATTCATGTCTTGTTGAGTTATGAAATGTGGTTCAGAAGAAGATTCTGGATAATACTCTGTATCAGAAGATTCATTTGCTTGTTCTGACAATGCTTCCTCTTCAGATGATGTTGGCAGAAGATTCTTATCTGCTGGTGGTGTTGGAATCGGAAGCTCATCACTAGAGCCCGGATGTTTAGGCACTAAAAAAACTTAAAATAGGCAGGCAAGAAGGCAAAATAAAACTGCAAAAAAGGCACAAAAAAGGCGTTTATTTTCAAAAAGTAAACTCACAATGAGAACGTATAACAACGATGTAGAACATGTTCTTAATAGTAACATATACAAAGTAACATAATATTGACATCAGCACTACAGAATTTTAAAAAATTACTGTTTTTTACCTTTCTCAGCAGCAGATTTGTGTTTAGCAGTCTGTATATGTTGAGAGACAAAGTACTTTTTTTCAAAGTTTACGGATTTTTCGCATATCTTGCAAAATAAGACAGAGCCATCGGTGGAAAAAACATCACTTCCAAACTCTCTGACAAGATTAGTTAACTTCTTACTTGAAGATGCACTGACTTTAGGCATTGCGACGTGTATTCACTGACGTTTAGGTTACGACTGAGAATCTTGTGTTGTAGTATGGCTTTTCAGCTGCCAGATGTTGTCAACAAAACAAAACACTATTAATCTAAATGTTTATTTCAGTATCTTATTTCAGAAAATATTTAAAATAGGCACATTTGGCGCTTAAATTATGAAATAGGTATTTTCGCCCCAAAATCCCCAAAAAAGGCAAAAATAGGCATTTAAGGCATTCTGCCTGAACATCCGGGCTGTACTCATCACTATGAGGAACAGGTTTGATGGCAGAGGCTACCACAGGATAGCCAATTTTATTCCTAGTTTTTTATGTAAGGCCAGCTACTTTGCTCTGACAGAAATAGCAATCGTCAACATGGTTCTTTTGCTCACGCCAAACCATAGGTACTGCGAATCCCATACCTTTCCTTCTACCATTGAACCAGTCACGTAAATTCATTGCACAGTTACTACAGCAAACATGTGGGGCCCATCTTTTGTCTTGGTCACCAATATGACAGCCGAAGTAGTGATAATACGCTGTTCTTATCAGAGGAGTCATATTCCTGCGCTGTGAAGTTGGAGTAAATAGACCACAGATGTAACAAAATAAATCTGGACTGTTCACGCAATCCCTTGAAGCACACATCATAAATCTAAAAAGTAAAAACGCAGTTATTGTGTTTTGTTATTGAAGTAAAATGAACTATAATCATAAAATTATTTAACTATAATCATAAAATTAGTATAAAACAGTACCGTATAAAACAACATATTCTGACAAAACCTGACCTAATGTGCAAAAATGAAGTTCATCTTCGAAATCAGCACCCTATAATTAGTATAAAACAGTATGTTTTTACCGGGAAGCAAAACTGTTGTTAGGTTGTGCTACACTAAACAACACCAACATTCCACACACTTACAGGACCAAAATACTTGGGATGACATAACACATCATTATCTTTTGCAAACCACATTCAGGACATTAAAAACAAATGTACGTCAAGACTTAACACGCTTAGGGTACTAACAGGCACAAACTTTGGACACCAGCAGGAAACAACATCACTCATATACAAACAATATATTCGCTCAGTTATGGACTATGCTAGCCCATGCTGGGCACCCATTATCTCAAACACACACACATAAACACCTTACAGACAATACAAAACAACGCACTTCGTATCATTACAGGATGTACTCAAACAACACCAACAGAACACCTGCACACAGAAACAAAAATACTGAAAATTAGAGAGCATATTTAGACATGAGGGGAACAATTCATGGCAACAGCGACAACTAACCCACAACACCCTTGCCACTACCATTAAGGTAACACCAGAGAGACATTATAACCAAATACTCCATTCCATACCACGCTCCACAGACATCACACAGTACAGAAAATATATACACACACACACCTAACCGACAAAGCACTGACATGACTCGGTCCGAATGCGGTCCTAGGTGCGAAGCCGCCACCCATTGACAGGTCAGAGACCAGCCTGAGCAGATCGGATCGAGTTAACTTAGCATGATTCCGATGTGGACATCACCCCAACTTACAGACATATAAACACAGACTAGACAACTCCACAGACGACACCTGCCACCTGTGCCAGAATACACCACAAACAATTGAACATATTATGACAGACTGTACCGCTCTAGCACAACATAGAACACAACACAACATCACTAGTGCGCTGAACTTCTGGTCCACTCCGGAAGAGGGCGATCGGTTACCTGGGTGCCGCCGGCTTGCTCGATCAGGGTGGGCTGATCGGCTAACCAACAACAACAACTAATTGTACATGCCTACCTTACCACAGTATTCATTTATTTAGTTCTCTGTTCTATTGTTTAATGAATCTTTGTAACCTTATCTGATGTTAATTCTTTTTATTATCTTATATTTTTATACTCACACACCTTTATTAACTATTCGTGACCACACCCATCTTCCGGCCTCTCGAGACTCCCCCTCTCCCTTCCCACTTTTTAAGCCTTTTAAGAGGATACAAGAGATTGTCTCTGTTTTTTCTGTTAATTAATAAAGTTTAGATTGGAGCGAAACGTCGCTACTCCTGCTTTCATTTTCCTGCGTAAAATATCTCATATGTATTTATGTAGAGAGACAAATAGATAGATTGTTTCTAGGAAATCGCAAACGTCAGTTGAACACGAAGACCAAAGAGACATCGAACATAATTTATTTTTTCTGTGCGTTTCGAAAATTAACAACTTCCATCTTCAGTAAAACAACGCTACTGTATAATTAAAAACAACAAATGATGGAAAAAGAATTATAAATGACATCAATGTTCATATAAAAATGAATACTTCTAAATACGAGTTGAAAATGAGAATTTTATGAATTACTTATAAACTAAGAATTGATCATAAACATTTATTGGTTAATTGAAAACAATAACAACACTTAAAAAAAAAAAAAAGAGAAAAAAACAATGAATGATGATTTTATCAAACCCAAACGACAAGTTAGAAGTTTGATAAACAACTTCACTTTATTACTGACAGAGCCACTTATCCACTGTAGTTTTCTAACGAAAGTCTAAAGTCATAAGAAGATAGCGAATTGAAGAATTTTCAGGCCAAAACTGATGAATGATCAAATAAAATGGAAATAATAATATAAAGTTTGGCTTGTTTAACCTTCTTCCAAATAAGTCTCGAGCTGCGGACCTTTTTGTCTTTAAAAAAAGAATCCGATGGATTTGTTGACAAAAATAAGTTTAAAAATTACTTGAGGATGAAATTTCAGTAAAAGATATTTTAATTCTGTCTCTATTTTGAAAGAGATATGGCAAAGAAAATTTTTTTTATGCATTTCGCGTCTTACGGAGTAGATGGTACTACCGTCTTTAAACTCCTATTTCGCGCTCTGAAAGTGTTGTTTCACTGAGGGTGGAAGTGGCTAGTTTCCGAAAGATTTAGAAAAGAAAAAAATTATGTTTACCGCTTCTTTTATTTTCCTGTTCAGTTTCCCTTTGCGATTCCTAGAAACAAGCCTGTTATATATATATCTTATATATATATATTATATATATATATATATATATATATATATAAGTGCAAATGTTTTATTTACAATCGAAACTGTACTGAAAGTTTATTTTTGTTTTAAAATAAATTCTTCATATATTGATACTAAAATGCAAAAGAGTCTACGAAGCTCCAACTATTTCATTGTTTGATCTGATATTGTTATTTCATGCAAACACTCGATATATATATATATATATATATATATATCTATACTTACTTTAGGTTACTTTAGGTGAGTTTGAACGACGGTTTCAGGATCGACCTACCATCGACCCCTCTGCAATATTCCACCTCAATTGCGGGATTTAGTGAAGGAGGGAATTGCTGTCTGATCTCCTCCTGCCCTCGTAGCCGTCCACGCATGATTGGTCAGGGACTTTGCACAGAAATCTGTCCAGCTGGTTCTTGAAGTTATTCAGGTTGGTGTGCTGGAGATTCCTCACTTCTTTTGGTAGGATATTGAAAAGCTTTGGGCCTCGTATTCTGAGGGTATTTTCCATCCTCGTTTTTATGGCCCCTTGTCCCAACGCAGCTGGGACCGTACAAAATCTGCCTCTTCTTTCATTCCAGTTTGTTTCTAGTTCATTTCTAAGGTTAGGGACAGAGCCCTCAAGTATTTTCCATATGTATATTATTGTGTACCGCTCGCGCCTTCTTTGGAGAGAGTAGAGTTCCAGGGATTGTAGTTGAGACCAGTAGTTTTCACCTGTTTCCTCTATCATTCCGACTATATTTAGAGGTCGCTATAAAATGAATAATTTTCTCTTAAATGAAAAAAAAAATAACGAAATTTGACAAAAGAACATGTAAATGGCTTTTAATTCTGTAAAGACGATTTAGATGGAGTAGGAAACGTTTGTCAATGGGTCTCAACAATGCGGAGAAGGAATTGTTTTTGCTGCTCATCTTTGGTAAGCGTTGTATTGTACCGTTGAATAAGAGCAATCGTTCTCTCTGCAGTCATTGACAACAGGGCCGTTTCCTGGCATAAGCAGACTAAGCAGCCGCTTAGGGCCCCGCTGCTACTAGGGGGCCCCTAGACAGGCTCCCAGGTCATAGCTCAGCGGGCAAGAATAGGAATATAGCTGAAGTTATAAGTTATTATTAATATTATTGTTATTATTAGTATTATCCTTATTATTATTATTATTGTTGTCGTATTAATTAAAGTTTTTGTATGAGACAAATGTGATAAAACGGAGACAAACGAAACGTTTTGGTCGTTATGTGTAAATAACTTGTGAGATCTTATTTCTATATTATTTAATTTTATTCTTACTATATGCTTATACTTTTCTAAATGCTTAATTTTTCTAGTATTGTAAAACATTTCACTAATTTACTAATTATTAAGAGATTTTGTAACACTTAAAAGGAGAAGAGGCTCAGATCTACAAAAAAGCACTTTGCTTACGAAGCTCCTGACGAACCATTTACAGAAGCCTTAAATAGGCTGGAAGTAAAATTTTTCAATGTGGTGGTGGATTGTGCCATCGGGTCAATAAATGAGAGATTCAAAACATTAGATGATGTGAGGGACATATTTGGGGTTCTCCTAAACTTCACCACAATGAACAAGGAAGACTTGTCCTGCAAGTGTGAAGAGCTCTCTAAGATACTGAGCTCTGGAGCTGACTCTGACATTGATGGAAGAGAACTGGCCCTCGAAATTAAGAACTTGCCGACTTTACCTTCACACAACACGACTGCATTGGAGCTTCTCTCTTTCATTCATCAGAAGCAACTGGAGGAGCTATACCCCAATCTCTGGGTTACACTTAGAATTGCCTGCACTCTACCTGTGATAGTAGCGTCAGCCGAGAGGAGCTTCTCTAAGATGAAGCTAATCAAGAACTACCTCAGATCATCAATGGGGGAGGATCGCCTCAGTGGCCTTGGCATCATAAGCATCAACCAGGATGTTGGCAGGGAGATTTCATATGATGATGTTATTGATGATTTCGCCCAGAAAAAATCTAGGAGGCAAAAATTTTGAAGATACAAACTGTTCGGTATAACTGTTAGCTATTACACGATTGTATCGTAGAGTTAGTAATTGTTTGGTAGTTGATAATTGCATTATTTTTTTATACATAGTTCTGTCATTTATTCTAAATAAGGTATAAGCTAATTTTCAGGAATTTCATGAAGAGTATTTTTTCTGTTTGTCTTCTGAAAGTACATATTTGTTGTTTTGGACATAAATGTTTCATTAAAATTGTTTCATAATTGTTTTTTATTAACACAGCCATTTTTTGTATGTTTGTGCTGAGGTGATGTAGTAAGGCGTGAGTTGGTGGATGGAGGGGTGGGGCCTCAAATGGGTATACTGCTTATGGCCCCCTAATGTCTAGAAACGGCCCTGATTGACAACCTTCATCTTCAATGCTCTTTCTTTCAACAAATCTTAGTTGTCGTTACTTGACCAATCACTTGGTAGTTTCGAAAGAAACTCTTGATCAATCTTCTTTCCGTTTTCACCCACTACATCGAACAGTTGAGCCGTCTTCTCGCCGACGTAAGTTTCCAATCGGTTTGCTGTTTTGAACAGCTTTGAATCGAGGGGCTTTAGACCTTTCGCTTTTGCAGGATGAGACAATATTTTAATCATATTTTCTTTTACTTTGCTGTCCAACTCATCGTCAAAAAATGACAGTCCAATCAGCTATTCCGAGAAGTACAAGAGATGTCTCTTAAATGCCTTGAGTGCAATTTCAGCCAAAACCCTGTTTGGATAAGTCTCCATAACTGTTAGAAAAGCTAGGTCGTTTCTAGAGACTTTCACTGCCAAGGTTGCTTCATGCCAATATTTACTATAAACAAGTGCCACAAAGACACAAAAATCTTTCGGACCTTTTTTTTCATGAGCAGTACGTTTCATTTGTTCCTGGAAGAGAAAAATCTTCAAAGCATAGGTAGCTTTTGCCATCCAGCGAGCCTGATGAAGAGCTCCTGGAGCTCTGATGTTGTACTTCTTAGGAAAACTTCCTCCCAGGAAAATTAGAGAAAGATGGAGAAATTCACTGTAGTCATCTCTTAAGAAGCTGCTGTTCTGAAGAGCGTCGGAGAGGTACTGTATTAGCTCTTGACAAAGTTCCCACAAGGTTCCTTCAAAATGTTCCATTCCTGCTGATATAAAGTTTTCTTTATTGATAACTGGCCATTGTGCCATGAATCGCTTAAACACTGAGACTTGTGGTCCTTTCGAAGGTTCAAGAATACTAGAAAATACTTTAGCCAAAACGACTTCATACACGTGATGACGACATGCTATCCATGTCAGAGAGCGACCTACAGCGACATCAAATACATTTTCATGTCCCCCTGTTATATCAGGAAGCATTTTCCCATCCCAGTGAAGCAGAAGCGGAGTGTTAGGAAAAACCTTGATTTTTCAGTAGTTGCGATAGTTTCATGAGCTTTAATTCGAGATCAACGAATTTTACTTCGAGAAAATGACATTGAGCCCAGATCATGGCCAAGAGACTTAGCTGATACTACAATAACAAAGGCTACATTGCGATCGCTTAGATTAACGCTGTCGAGTGCTTGGGCTACCTCATCTGAGATGACTGTTTTCTTGCATATGGAAGGAGGGTTCGATGGTGATGTAGATGGACGACACGATGCATCAGAATCCGTGGACGAGGAGGAAGAATCCACATCAGTTATCACTTTGACAGATGCAATAAGTTAATATATCTTTTGTTTTTCATCGTCGCTTCGCTTTTTTCTATTATATTCAGATTCTTTTCGTTGCCTTTTATCCTCCTTTTTAGCCAAGGATTGATCAATGCCTCCAAAATTGGCGCAGGAACGATCTTCTCTCTGCTTGATAAGGAATTCTCTGTCCTCTTCGTTAGTCATTATCTTTAAGGCATCTGCTCTGGCGACATCGAAAATGTCTTCAAGATCAGCAATGAATACTGCCACATTCATTTGTATGCTTTCTGAGGATGACTTCCTATTTTTCTTTAGAGCGCAATATTGTTCAAATAGTTTTCTCAGCATTGTTCGATCTTTGAGTTGGAATCCTTGCTTTATCCCAGATATAAAGAACAGTAGAGACAGTCGCTTTCAAACTTGCAGTGACTGTTCGTTTTTCCTCGATGTGATGAGATAAGAACTTGCTTCTTCACGCCTTGAAGGTAATCGTGAGGTTAGAAGATCTTTTGTAGGTTTTCCAATGAGCCAGGTACTGGCAGAACTTCGGGTCGGCCGTTTGGCGTCCACCATGGCGATGAGTGACTGTAACAAACAGAAAACAAATCAATATTTTAATACCTTACATTTATAACTCTATAATAAATAACTTATAATTTATCAGTCTCTTTCCTACAATGAGGTATGTAAATGAAAAGAAAAGAACCTCATCTAAAATCGCATATTTTAAACGCGGCTCCGTCCATTCATATGTATATTTATTGTATAATGTACATAATAAGACTATATCATATATGGATATGCTACATATATTTTATACATATGTAATTATATGAAAGAATATTTAATATATACACTAATTTATAGTTTATATACATTTCAGTATATATGCATGTAGCAGCTTTGTAGCTCCTAAATATTCTAAAATAATTCATAATATGAATAGTCAACATTTATATATACATATTATATATTTAATGAGATTTTTACTTACCAAAAATATATGAAGTTTATTTCTGCTTTATCACGAAATCAATGTTTCACCCACATCATACAGCTGCCTATTACACACTGCATAAGAGGCCCCACATTTCCAGCCTTTGCTTGTCAAAATCTGCAAACTCAGGGTGAATCAAGCCACTGCTAGATTGAAGCTCGCTCAACCCAAGACGAATTAATATTTGGGTTTTGTGCATGTGTAATTTTGTATATTGTGTATCCTTTGCAGCTATCTCTCGTAACCTAAATTAATATATATATATATATATATATATATATATATATATATATATATATATATATATACATACATACGGGATTGAACCCAGAATGGTTTCCTGAGGTTTTTTCATGATACACACAGACCGTGCATGGAACAAAAAACTCTTCTGGGAAAATTAAATCCACTGTAGTCCGAATAAGTAATGGTAAATGACAAACACTATAGTTTTTTTCTTTTTCATGACGTTAGCTCGACGTGGGCAATGGGTCACTCACAAAGAGGCCCCAAAAATATAGCTTCCCTCACCAGCTATCTGCAAAGCAGATAGGATCCAGCTTTGGGACAGGATCTAGGGGTTACAGCTACACCTAGCCTACTATATCCAGAACCTCAATATAAGCAAAAGACTCGTTGCATTCGCGTCGGATTTAATACATCAAAGAAAAAGGGGTAACTGTTGTATTTTTAGCCAAAAACCAAAACTGAAACCTCAACTGGCAAAACTGAGCGTCCACTTTTTAAGGCACATAACATAACATGTCCCGTTTTCTTTTATGAATTCAATCCGACGCGAATGCAACGAGTCTTTTGCTTATATTGAGGTTTTGGATATAGTAGGCTAGGTATAGCTGTAACTCCTAGATCCTGTCCCAAAGCTGGATCCTATCTGCTTTGCAGATAGCTGGTGAGGGAAGCTATATTTTTGGGGCCTCTTTGTGAGTGACCCGTTGCCCACGTCGGGCTAACATCATGAAAAAGAAAAAAACTATAGTGTTTGTCATTTACCATTACTTATTCGGACTATAGTGGATTTAATTTTCCCAGAAGAGTTCCTTGTTCCATGCACGGTCTGTGTGTATCATATATACAGTATATATATATATACATATATATATATATATATATATATATATATATACACACACACTCGCACATATACACACATACTTACACACAGTGCTCGAAGTGGACGGCAACGCCGGGGTGTGCACAACCCCACTTCTCTCAATTGGTCAGCAGCACACCCTTACTTCTTTGCTGGAAAGAAATGCGGGGAAACACGCACCCCAACAGATGCTAGCAGATACGATGATAAATATAAAGAATTAATAAAAAACTTAGAAGTTTTAGATCCTGTGAAGTGGCCTATGGATGAAGATATTTGCTTTGGTGACAAAAGCATTCGTTTCTCGAGTGATGAGTTTCAAGTGCCATCAAAACATTCTGTGCAAGGATTTAGAGAATATATTCAAAATAAAGGAAAAGATGTACCGCCTAGACCAGGGGTCACCAACCTGGACAGTAGCGCCCACTAGTGGGCTCACATTAAAGGTAATTAAACATTTATTTCTTTATTTATTTTATCGATTATGTTGATTTATTCTTTTTGATCTAAGGTGGGCGATAAGCTTTTTTAATTTTCAAAAAATCGTAAAAGTGGGCGGTGAACAAAAAAAAGGTTGGTGACCCCTGGCCTAGACTAAAATCATTATTAGCGGCAATAAATTCAGTAATTATTTCAACGAACGAATGTGAACGCTCATTCAGCTGCATAAATCTCACGATGACATCAGCAAGAAATTGTATAAAAATTGATGCAGCATCCAAATTACTTTTCCTTAAGATTGCAGGACCACCACAACTTCTCTTCAAACCAGAAGACTATGCAAGAATATGGATTGCAAAAGGAAAACGGGATGCGGATTATACAGCTTGCCAAGCTAGAAAACCTAAAGCAGTAATTCCTATGGGATATGAATCTCTTTTTAAATTATTTTAATCTAACATTTTTTTTTTGTTTAAAAATATTATTGAATAAATTTGCATTTTAGTTACCTATTTTTATATTTTAAATACCTATTTTTATATTCTATGCCATAAACAAATTTTTTTTATATAAATATCTTGATGTAATCAATTATATGGAATTAAATAGAGATTTATAAATGCATTTTTATGTCCCTTTACACGAATAAAAAAAGTTAACCGTATATTAACTTATTTTGCAACATAGACTACGTTCGAAAAGTCTCTCCGCAGTCAACCAACACTTTAAAAAAAGTGTTTGACAACAAGTGTAGACGAGTTGCTCTGTGTCTGCAAAATGGTGGAAGACACTTTGAACACATGCTGTAAAATCAAAAGGTTATGTAATAAAATCACTAAATCATGGTTCAATGAAAACATTGTAGTTTTTCAATTTCCGATGCGTTTAACATAGCACTGCGGAGAGACTTTTCGAACGCACTGTATAATTGACAAAACTAGTAGCTAATTTTTAATATTTAATACGGTTTTGTATGCTTGAAAAATTGAACTAAACTTAAGTTATCGTGTTAGAATGTCTTTTTAAAATTGTATTGTTCTTAAAATATGAGGGGCAACGCTAACCAAAATTTTTGAAGGACCACACCCTTGCTTTTAAATTTCCACTTCGAGCACTGCTTACACACATACACAAGGAATTACTCAAACCAATATAATTCTAATATGAAAAATGTTCAATTTGTAGCGACCTCTAAATTTGCTCCAATTTGCTCAAAATTTTGTGTGAGTATTACTATTGCATAGTGTAACAAGAACAGCCTTGAGGAGATTGACATCTTAAAGTATAAAGTTTTACCATACTATCTTCGACCACCCTAATATATATATATATATATATATATATATATCGGGTCGGCAAAATTAAAGGGAGACCTTTTAAATCCTTCATATCTCGGCAAATATGGTACATAGAACCATAAAATTGTAGTATGTTAGTACTAGGTAATTTTATGGTTTGTATGCCATCTTTTAACATTTTAGCTGAGAAATTGGATTTACGGCGAATATTCCAGAAAAATCTTACTAATCATAGGTTCAAGTTGATAATTAAAGCGATTTTAATTAACGTAAGCCAACTGCAGGAGGTTTGGACAAGCTTCTCAAGAAAATCGATAAAACAGGATATATCAAAAGAATACCATTTAGCGGTATTAAGTTTGGCCACCAAACAGTCCTGATTTAAATCCTGTCGATTACGGCCTTTGGGAAAATTTGTCACAGAGAATTTCTCGGGTCAAAGTAAGAAATGTCGCTCATTTACGACAGCTTCTTCTGGAAAAATGGGATGAGCTACCACAAGAACAAATCAATAAAGCCATAGATGAGTTCCGTCCTAGGCTGAAAAAGGTTGTAGAAGTTCGTGGTAAACATATCGAGCAGTTTTTTTAACACCAAGGTAACATCATATGTGAGTACTTTGTACTCTGCACATACAATGCAGTAATAGTGTAAATGGAGAATTTCCAGTGGCATAAAGAAATGTTCAGTAAATCCGTAATTTTCATTAGTTTACTTTGAAATCTGCTTACCGTATAAGAAATTTACTTTGTTGTGGGGTTGAAAAAATATTGAAATCTGACCATAACTTTGGATTTTACAGCCAAAGTTCGAGGTCTCCCTTTTTTTTTGCCGACCCGATATATATATATATATATATATATATATATATATATATATATATATATTAGTGATGTAGCCGTTGTCTGCAACCGCTACATCACATATTCTCAGCTCCGCAACCGCAACCGCATTTATCAGTGCGGTTATTGCGGTTCTTTGAGGATATCTTCTTACTAGGGCAACCAAATGCTATAAATGCTAGTGTAATGGCTATAAATATCACCAAATGCTATTCCTGTCATGCCTCATGCCTTCACTCAAGGGTGCAAAAAAGTGAAAGCTTGCTACTCCCTAATTGCGACATGTCTAGAATTGCTACTTGGACTGGATGGATAGGTACATTATGTAATAACTTACATTTATCAACGCTAAGAGGCTAGAAAAGCATTTTTTTAATTATATTTAATAAAGCAATGATGATGTATAATTAATGTTGATAAAAAAGATAAAAACACTCAATTTTTTTTTATTAGAAATTAGGCAACCTTCACTCCCAAGTTACAAACTAAACTAAAGCACCAGCTTCAGTATCTGTTCAGACACGAGTGAGGGTGGTTGTGTTGCGCTAGCTCTCCGTCGCTACCTTTGTAACGTTACGCGCTTCAACCCATTAGTAATGTGTTAGACTGTGGTGCAACCATCATGGAGCGATCTACGAGTGCAGTGTGAAAGTACTTCTTGAGAGTGTCAAACGATGTCGGGAAGTGTGTCATATGTAATAAGAACTATTCACGAAAGGGAAGGAGTACCACTAACTTAAAAAAAAACATCTGCGTTCTAGTGGAAATGAAGCTAATGAACAGTCAAAGAAGAAAAAGGAATCAAAAGTCTCTTACATCCCTACAGGAAATGAAGTGTGCAGTGAAAGAAAAGAATCAGACGATTGAAAGTGGCTTCGAAAAAGTAAAAATTTTGGATGCGAATCATTCCAATTCAAATTCACTGAACTATCGCACAGCCGAAATGATAATAATGGATGACTTGCCATTCAGCCACGTTGAGGACTTAGGTTTCATGAGACTGATTGCTGAAACAGCTCCACAGTATAAAGTGAAACAGCGTCAGTTCTACACTGATCTTGTGTACAACGGTATCTATGACTTTGTTTCAAATAAAGTGTTCAAAATTGTTGAGCCTCTAAAAGATTCGAAAGTATCATTGACAACGTCTGCTGGAGTGTCTTGACTCTCTCTGACATGCATGCAGTGAATCAAGACTTCAAGAGAACCAATTTGGTGCTCAGCGTAATGCCACTTGAAGATCGCCACACTGGAGAATACTTGTCAGAAAAATTTGAGCAGATGCTTCAGAAGTGGGATATTACCCATTCATCCATCCATTGTGTAATGCGCGACTCAGGAACAAACATGATAAAAGCTTTGTTCCTCACTGGCGTCCATAATATTGATTGATCTGTTCATAAACTGCAACTTGTAATCAAAAGTGAATTAGCCTCACAAAAATCTCTCGGTGACTTCTAAGCAAAACTTCGATCCATCGCTACTCATTTCAAACCAGTCTACGGTTGGCCAGACTGGCAGTCCACGGCTTGTTGCGTGGCACGGTCAGAGTGCCGATCGGCTGCCGGGGCCGGACCTATACCAGCGTGCTATTTTTTCATTTACGGGGAGCAATTCCGTGCCGGACATGCTCCCCGGACTACTCTTACTCTCCGGCGACATAAAGACTAATCCGAGTCCCACTACAACTTACACATGTCACTATACACAAAGACAGACACAATAGGACCATGAGAAACATACAGAAGCATAATATTAAAATATTACAGTACAACGTGGATGGCCTCAGAAACAAAATCATGCAGCTTAGGGAATTCGTACACAAACAAAACATTCACATATCACGTATACAAGAAACAAAACTAAAACGCACACACAAAACGCACACCATCCCTGACTTCACGGCAATCGGTCAAGATCGTACTGGGGGTCACGGGGGTGGACTCATCACTTACATACGTAAAGGCATTACCTACACTGATGCCACCCAAAACATTACAAATACAATCCAAGCAGATAACACGATGGAAATACAGCCAGTTAACATTAAAACACGCGCAAAACACAACACCACACTCATCAACATTTACATAACACCAGATAGTTCACTTCAGGTGCCAGCCAATTACAATCCACAGTTACACAATCTGGCCTTTCTCACTAATGTCATCTTAGGAGGAGACTTCAACGCTAAAGACACTAGTTGGTACCTGCACAACCAAAGCAACACCAGAGGCGCCAACATAGCCACACAACTAAACAGCCTCTTCATTCTTAACAATACACAAGAACACACACATACCACATCAAGCAGGACACTGAAACTCCTCCCCAGACATAACGTTCTGTTCCCCCTCACTAGCGACACACACACACACTGGAGAACAGAAAAACAACTGTCATCAGACCACCTGCCCATCATCATTACAACACGTTCTGCACTCTGCCCCAACAGCCTTAGGCACACTGACAGAAATTACAAGAAAGCTGGTTGGGAACAGTTCAAGATACATACTGAAGAACAATTCACCACATTAAACAGCACACCCATCATAAACATCACTACAACACTCAAAACATTTAATCAGATCATCAATAATGCAAAGAAATACATACCCAAGGGCAACATTAGGAAATACAACCCAAATTACACTAGATAAATAGCCCACCTCATAAGGCAACGTAACAACCTCAAACGTAACACAAAAACACCACACACAGAAGCCATAAAACAGCAGATACAACAGCTCAACACAGAAATAAACAACAAACTTAAAGAAAAACAAACAGAAACATTTAGGGAATTCATAACACTAAACCACTCCACAGATACATCCAGGCTATATGAGACTATAAACAGGATTACCCACTCTAACAGCGGCATTCACACCTCACATGCAGCTATCTGTTGCAGCCAAAATAATATCCCAACATATACACAACAAGCTAACATTCTAGTTAATCACTACGCAAAGATAAGTCACTTAAACAGAGACAACAACCAGAAGCACGCAGACAGACAAACAGCCCAGACACAAGAAAACCTACAGACTCTACACGACCATTACACACTTCAATACAGAACAGACCACCAAGATCATCAAAAACATTAAGAATTCGAAGGCTACTGGACCAGAAAACATATCTAACATACACCTTAAATACTTGGGCCCACAGGGAGTACTAGCTCTCACAAACATCAGCACATACGTGTATTCATACCAACAATGCATTATTCCTGACATGTGGAAACAAGGTAAAATTATTACACGACTCAAACCAAAGAAAAATCCAACAGAACCAGCTTCCTATAGACCCACTACTTTACTATGCACACCTTCCAAAGTAACAGAAAGACTAATCTTACAAATTACCAACCCACACATACCACTATCGCCTACTCAACATGGATTCAGACCTCACCACTCAACACGACATTACTCACTAACCTCACGCAGCACATCATGGATAGCATCAACTCCAGAGGACCAGCTCAACGTACACTATTAGCAACAATAGACATTAGTAAAGCATTTGATGCTATCCCACGCTTCCCTCTCATAAACAAAATACTCAACATAAACATGCACAATAACACCAAAAGGTGGCTGAGCAACTATCTTTCAGGAAGATACTCACATGTCACATTTAATGGCGAGTCATCCAGAAACAAGCTTTTTTCGAACAGGGACCCTCAAGGCTCTGTTCTCTCACCAACACTGTTCAACTTATACATGCATGACACTCCAACCCCCATAGATAACAAGCTTACCTTATTAGGGTGTACCATTTTTGGGTCATTTTCAAAAAGTCAAGGTCCAGGAGTCTAATGTTGTGCCAAATGATGTCCTAAACACGAATTTAACAAGCATTTTCTAATCCAACAAATTTTGAATCCCCCCCACCCCCCTTGAAATTTTGCCCATCCCCTTTTCCTAAAAACCCCATATATCTAAACAACTATCAACTTTATCGAAAAATGTTATAGAATAAAAATGATTTAGAATCAAACGTTCTATTAGAAAAGTTCATTAAGATAGAAATTTACGTAATTTTGAAAATTTTCATTTTCTTTTGTCCAAGAGCACCTTATTGTATTAATATAAAATAAGGTGCTTAAGTTACATTATTTATGAGTATATTGTGAGTATAATCCAAATTTAAAAATCCTTTTTCATTGAATTTTAATAAACAAGCATTGTTTTTACTCTTATTGTTTCTTTTCAGACTGCTTTATTTGAAAAATAAATAAAAAATGAGTCAAACAGCTACAAAACAGCATGACTTTATTCTTGGTCGCTTGCAGGCTGATATTATGAGTTCATCTGAAATTGTTTTACCATCCAATAAAGATGTTCTAAGCCATTTTATTTATTTACGGAGAATGCAGTATAAGGGTCCAAAAGTTACAAAAGATTCTACTGTTAATGAAGTTCTACAGAAGCTACTAATAATATGGCAAAAAGCATGCATTCCTACTATAGATATTAGTAAAAACCCTAAAGGCAGGAAGATGCTGTTAAATCTAGAAGAAATGCATAATAATTTAATCAAGCACAAAAAAAGAGCAAGCTTTGAAATGAACTCTCTAATTTCATGAAAATTATGGATTCCCTTTTTGACATCTCTTCTCAAAATGCCGTTGAATTAATCCAAAAAGACCGCATGAGAACTGAGCCTCAGAAAGCATATGATATTTCATTCTTAGAAGATCAAAGAACAAAACGAGAAACATGTTTAGGTTTGCTAGATGCAGATTATGCATCAAAAGTACAGCGCAAGTACATTAGATTAGAGAAAGAGAAGAAACGCAAAGAGAAACATAAATCAGTGAAGCAAGTGAGTGCTACAGCCAGAACATCAGAGACCCTTCTTTCTAGCACGACCAGTTCTGAGACAGACAGCTATGAAGAGTTTCCGACAGAACCTACAGCAGGACCTTCAAATGCTTCCAGCCCCAAAAATATTCTTGCCTCGCCATTGGTTTCCTCCACTGCAGACAGACTTAATCTCTCTATTGGACAACGGACTGTTTTTGCTGCTGCAGTAGCCATTAGGTGTGGCAAGGATATTGAAAAACTGTCTCTCTCCAGGACCACATCTGCAAGAGCCGCTCGAAAGACAAGAAAACGAAAATATGAAACTTGCATCAAGGATTTTACTCCTCCTGATCACTGCCTAGTACATTGGGATAGCAAGCTGCTTACTAAATCATGTTCAGAACAAGAAGACCGCCTTGCAATACTTGTTACTGGATACCCAAATGTAGAAAAACTTTTATCAGTTTCTATAATAGATGATTCCACTGGATTGTCTCAAGCCACTTCTGTATTTCAAAGTATTGAAAAATGGAACTTGAAGCAAAATGTCTTTGGAGTATCATGTGGCTGAAAGAGTTTTGTGTGCTGTGTATGAAACCATTTTTGGCCCAAGTAAATCTCCTGAGTTTGAGTTATTCAAAGAATTTCGCGAGTCTAAATGGAAGAAAATTAATACGAAATCTACATACAATGTTCTTGATGTTAAATCAAGGTATCAAAGAGGCCTAAAGGAAGAATGTGTAGAATTTATTACCCAATGTTTAAGAAAATCTGACTGCTTTCCACGTGATGACTATAAGGAAGTTGCCGAAACAACTTTAATGCTTTTAGGAGAGGTTTCCAGAGAAAACAGTCATTGGCGGAAACCTGGTGCAATGCACCGTGCCAGGTGGATGGCAATGATTTTGTATACAAATAAAATGTATGCTTTTGCCCACCAAGCATCATATGATGAATCATTGATTAAGAAATTAAAGAGAATGTGTCTATTTAATGCATTAATTTATGGAAAATACTGGCTTTTATGTTCTAATTCACTAGATAGTCCAGCTAATGATCTGAAGTTTTATCATGATTTGGTGAATTACAAGAAGGAAGATAGGGAAGTTGCAAATGCTGCTTTGAAATCTTTTGCCAATCATTACTGGTATTTGACGGAGGAAGTGGTCCCTTTGAGTTTCTTTGGATCGCTAAGTAATGATGAAAAAGATAAGATCGCAAAATCCTTAAACAAATATCCAGTTCCAGAAAATTATGTATGTGGGCAACCTGTTTTCCCCATTTTAAAGGAAGACACAAAGCTTCATCAGCTAGTAGGTCCAATTTCATGGCATTTATTTCAATGCTGTGGGTCAAAACCAGACTCATGGATAAAGAAACCAGCATCAACATGGGAAGAGGTCGATGACTACAACAAACTAAAAAACATTCTTTCATCTATTAGAGTAGTCAATGATACCGCTGAAAGAGGAATCAAGCTGGTTCAAGACTTTCATGACAAATGTCAAAATGAAGAAGAATTTCAAGGTCTTTTGCAAATTGTGGAAGAGAATAGAAGACTAATTCCTGATCCTAGTAAAGAGACTCTTAAAAGAATGAAACTCAGTAAAGAATAGTTCATTAACAGATAGATTAGGTATTTTTATTTGCAGAGATTGTTTTAATTTAGAAGAGGCTGATTTTTTTTTGTTATTAAATATACCATAAATTGTCTTTTCTTATTTTTATGTTTAAAAAGCTCTTATATCAATGATTTCTAATTAGGAAACTTGGTTCTTTTTATTTTTTTGAGGAAAGTGTTGAATAAAGGGAAAAAAAAACGATGGGACCTCACAACTATAGATAAAGTGTTAATTTTTAGCTTTATTTTATGTATATATAGTTTTGAGGTTGTCCTCACTTTGTATAGGCTAGTTATAATAAAAAAATAATTATGATTTGCATTATAACTAGTAAATACAAAGCCCATCGCCGCGAAGCTGCATTGGGGTGATGCTTCAAAGGTGGCGGTAACACCTTATTTAAGAAGAAGGCACTGCAAGCAAAAAAAATTTTTAATTTAAATTTTTAAAAAATAAATGAAAATTTTCAAAATTAAGTAAATTTCTATTTTGATGAACTTTTCTAATAGAACGTTTGATTCTAAATCATTTTTATTTTATAACATTTTTCGATAAAGTTGATAGTGTTTGAGATATATGGGTTTTTTAGGAAAAGGGGATGCGCAAAATTTCAGGGGGGGGGGGGCTTCAAAATTTGTCGGATTAGAAAATGCCTGTAAAATTCGTGTTTAGGACATCATTTGGCACAACATTAGACTCCTGGACCTTGACTTTTTGAAAATGACCCAAAAATGGTACACCCTACCTTATCATCACATGCAGATGACATCACTCTAACATCCACCCACAACATCGACACCGCTACAAATAACCTACAAACATACATTCCCCACACTCACAGGACCAAAATACTTGGGGTCACATACAACACATTATTATCTTTTGCAAACCACATTCAGGACATTAAAAACAAATTTACGTCAAGACTTAACACGCTTAGGGTACTAACAGGCACAAACTTTGGACACCGGCAGGAAACATCACTCATATACAAACAATATATTCGCTCAGTTTTGGACTATGCTAGCCCATGCTGGGCACCCATTATCTCAAACACACACACACACACATAAACACCTTTCAGACAATACAAAACAACGCACCTCGTATCATTACAGAATGTACTCAAACAATACCAATAGAACACCTGCACACAGAAACAAAAATACTGAAAGTTAGGGAGCATTTAGACATGAGGGGAACACAAGTCATGGCAGCAGCGACAACTAACCCACAACACCCTTCTCACTACATGTACAATCATGCACCAACACCTCGCACCAGTAAGGTAACACCAGAGAGACATTATAACCAAATACTCCATTCCATACCACGCTCCACAGATATCACACAGTACAAAAAAAACACACACACAGACACACACCTAACCTACAAAGCACTGACACGACTCGGTCCGAATGTGGTCCTAGGTGCGAAGCCGACACCCATTGACAGGTCAGAGACCAGCCTGAGCAGATCGGATCGAGTTAACTTAGCACGATTCCGATGTGGACATCACCCCAACTTACAGACTATAAACACAGACTAGACAACTCCACAGACGACACCTGCCACCTGTGCCAGGACACACCACAAACAATTGAACGCATTATGATAGACTGTACCGCTCAAGCACAACATAGAACACACCACAACATCACTAGTGCGCTGAACTTCTGGTCCACTCCGGAAGAGGGTGATCGGTTACCTGGGTGCCGCCGGCTTGCTCGATCAGGGTGGGCTGATCGGCTAACGAACAACAACAACAACAACAACCATTCTACGATGGCACAAGATGAGTTAAAAAAATTCAGAAACGCTTAGATCAACCTGAACTTAGTCATTCATGATGTCGCCACACGGTGGAACAGCACTTATCACATGATGCAGAGAACACTGAAGTTGAAGGAACCACTGAGTTTATATAGCGCTGCTCACTCCAAAATGCAACAACTCACTGACGTCGACTTCACTCTCTTGTCAAACTGTGTGGCTGTGCTGGAACCATTCGATGATATCACAAAAAGAGTGAGTAGTTCCACCTCTTTCATATCTGAGGTTATTCCCCTCGTCGTTTCCTTGAAAAATGTGCTGCGACCTCGAAGTGGTGATTCTGAAGCTGATCGTGGAATAAAAAAAAAATGAAGGAGATAATGTGCACAGAGCTAGCAAGGAGATTTGATGGCCTAGAAGTAAATGACATGTATTCTTTGGCTACCTATTTGAATCCAAGATACAAAGCAAAATTTTTTTTCCGCTTCACATGTCACAAAAGGTGTTCAGGAAAAATTGGGATATCTTTGTGATGAAATGGACAAGACTCAAACATCATCGGACTCGGAGACAGCCAGTGAACCACCGGGAAAGAAACCACTGGTTGATTTAGGCCAGACATCAGCTTCAACGAATAAATCAATAACAATAATGGACTCAATGAGTGCTTTATTGGCTTCCAGTAGTGATGACGAGATCGAAGCTGAGTCAAGCAGAGACTCGCA